>WQNJ02000347.1:0-127393 GCA_016584745.2 Phylloscopus trochilus trochilus | reverse complement strand
AGGGGCGGCGCTCTGCAAGGTGAGGGGCGGGGCCTGCAAGGTGAGGGGCGGGGTCTGCAAGGTGAGGGGCGGGGCCGGGGGCGGGGTTTGCAAGGTGAGGGGCGGGGCCTGCAAGGTGAGGGCCGGGGTCTGCACTGTGAGGGGCGGGGTCTGCAAGGTGAGGGGCGGGGCCTGCAAGGTGAGGGGCGGGGCCTGCAGGGTGAGGGGCGGGGCCTGCAAGGTGAGGGGCGGGGCTCTGCAAGGTGAGGGGCGGGGCCTGCAAGGTGAGGGGCGGGGCCTGCAAGGTGAGGGGCGGGGCTCTGCAAGGTGAGGGGCGGGGCCTGCAAGGTGAGGGGTGGGGCCTGCAAGGTGAGGGGCGGGGCCGGGGGCGGGGCTGAGGGCGGGGCCTGCAAGGTGAGGGGTGGGGCCTGCAAGGTGAGGGGCGGGGCTGAGGGCGGGGTCTGCAAGGTAAGGGGCGGGGCCTGCAAGGCGAGGGGCGGGGCCTGGAAGGTGAGGGGCGGGGCCGGGGCCTGCAAGGTGAGGGGCGGGGCCTGGAAGGTGAGGGGCGGGGCCGGGGCCTGCAAGGTGAGGGGCGGGGCTGGGGGCGGGGTCTGCCAGCTTAGGGCTGGGGCCAGGGGCGGGGCCGGGGTCTGCAAGGTGAGGGGCGGGGCTGGGGGCGGGGTCTGCAAGGTGAGGGGCGGGACTGGGGGCGGGGTCTGCAAGGTGAGGGCGGGGCCGAGGTTGGGGTCTGCAAGGTGAGGGGCGGGGACAGGGGCGGGGTCTGCAAGGTGAGGGGCGGGGCTGTGTAAGTTGAGGGGCGGGGTGAGGGGCGGAGTTCTGCAAGGTGAGGGGCGTGGTCTGGGAGAGAGGCGTGGCTCGGAAGGGGCGGGTCTGTGAAAGAGGGAGGGGCTCAGAAGAGGGTGGGGCTCTGGGAGGGCCCACGCAGTGCAAAGCCGTAGGGGGAGGCGATGCTTGAGCCACGCCCCCATTGGGGGAGGAGCCAGGCTGGGGGGGCGGGGCCGGGAAAGCTGCGGGGTGGGGCTTTGAGGAGGGGTGGGGCAGAGCTATGCAAAGTGCGAGTGGGTGGGGCTGTGCTAATGCGGTGGGCGGGGCTGTGGGTGGGGCTGCACTGTGCTAATGTGGTGGGTGGAGCTGGGGGCGGGGCCTGGAGGGGCGGGACCGCACCATGCTAACGTGGTGGGTGGGGCTGTGGGTGGGGCTGCACCATGTTCATGCGGTGGGTGGGGCTGTGGGCAGGGCCTTGGTGTGCTAATAGGGTGGGTGGGGATGTGGGCGGGGCCTGGAGGGGCGGGACTGCACCATGCTAATGCGGTGGGTGGGCCTGTGGGCGGGGCTGCACTGTGCTAAATGGAGTGGGCGGAGCTGTAGGTGGGGCTGCGGTGTGCTAATGCCGTGGGCGGGGCTGTGGTGTGCTAATGAGGTGGGCGGGGCTGTGGTGTGCTAATGAGGTGGGCGGGGCTGTGGCGTGCTAATGAGGTGGGCGGGGCTGTGGTGTGCTAATGCGGAAGGCGGGGCTGTGGGCGGAGCCTGGACGGGCGGGACTGCACCATGTTAATGCCAAGGGTGGAGCTGTGGGCGTGGCTGCGCTGTGCTAATGCAGTGGGCGGGGCTGTGGTATGCTAATATGGTGGCTGTGGCTGTGGGCGGGCGGTGGGCGTGGCAGTTGCTGTGGGTGGGGCCGTGGGAGTGGCAGTTGCTGTGGGCGGGGCTGCGGGCGGGGCTGCACTGTGAATGGCGTGGGCATGGATGTGGGCGTGGATGTGGGCGGGGCGCACTGTGTTAATGCTGTGGGCGTGGCTGCAATGTGCATGCTGTGGGCGTGGCTTTGCTGTGGGCGTGGCCGTGGGCGTGGCCGTGCTGTGAATGTGGTGGGCGTGGCTGTGGCTGTGGGCGTGACTGTGGGCATGGCTGCGCTGTGAATGCGGTGGGCGTGGCTGTGGTGGTGGGCGTGGCTGTGGGCGTGGCTGTGGGCGTGGCTGTGGCATTGGGCGTGGTGGTGGGCGTTGCTGCGATGTGAATGCAGTGGGCGGGGCGGTGGGCGTGGCTGTGGCGGTGGGCGGGGCCGCATTGTGAATGCGGCGGGTGTGGCTGTGGGCGCGGCTGCGGCGGTGGGTGGAGCTGTGTTGTGAATGCAGTGGGCGTGGCTGTGGGCGTGGCTGTGGCGGTGGGCGTGGCTGTGGGCGTGTCTGTGTCTGTGGGCGTGTCCCGGCCCCCCGCCCAGCCGCTCCCTTGGCCCCGCAGGCCTGGGCCGAGTACAAGGGGCGGCTGCGGGCCCGGGGACCCCCCGGACCCCGCGGGCTGGAAGACGCGGCTGCGCTGCGCCCTGGCCCGCTGCCCCGAGTTCCGGGAGCTGCGGGGGCGGGCCCGCACCGACGGGCCCCTGCCCCTACCGCGTCTACCGCCTGCTGCCCGCCCGCGGTGAGCAACCGGGACACCGGGCCGGGGGGAGCCGGGCGGGGGGGGAACCGAATTGTGGGGTGTGGAGTGGGGGGAGGGACCGAATTCAGGGGGGGGAACCGAAATGGGGGGTGTGGGATGGGGGGAGGGACCGAATTCGGGGGGGGAACCGAATTGAGGGGAGTGGAGTGGGGGGAGGGATGGAATTCGGGGGGGGACACGGGAAATGGGGGGTGTGGAGTGGGGGGAGGGACCGAATTTGGGGGCGGAACTGAATTGGGGGGTGTGGGATGGAGGGAGGGACCGAATTCGGGGGGGGAACCGAATTGGGGGGTGTGGGATGGGGGGAGGGACCGAATTCGGGGGGGAACTGAATTGGGGGGAGTGGGATGGGGGGAGGGACCGAATTCGGGGTGGGGGGACACGGGAAATGGGGGGAGGGGACTGAAGATGGGGGCAGAGGGGGAAGCCCCGAGTCGGGAGGGGGCTGGGGGAGGGATGGGGGGGCTCTGAAAGGGAAGGGGGGGCAGGGGGGGCCACCTCAGCCCCCTCAGTGGCCCATCCCAACAGAGCCCAAGGCCCCCAAGGGCCGGCAGAGCCAGAAGGAGGAGGGGCTGAGCCCCGAGGAGCCCCTCCCACCGACCCCGCCCCCCGAGAGCCAAGAGGAGGCCCAGGAGGAGGAAGAGCCGGGTGAGAGCTGGGAGGGGGACAGTTCTGGGGCTGGGGGTGGAGCAGGGGGGTGTGGCTGCTGTCTGACTCCGCCCCTTCAGCCAAAGCCCCGCCCCCGGAGGAGCGGCCGCTGTGCATCGAGGTGGAGAGCACGGAGCCCCTCCCCCCTGCGCACGGTAAGCCCCGCCCCCGAGGGGAGGAGCCACCTTCAACCAATCACAAGCTGGGCCTCAAAACCTGGCCACGCCCCCTGTGCAGACCCTGCTGTCCATCCCACCACCCTTGGCCACGCCCCCAGCCCTGACCACGCCCCCAGCCCTGACCCCGCCTCCTGCTGACCCCACCCAGTCTTGGCTCCTCCCCCCAAAGCCTCACCTGACCTGGGCCACGCCCCCAGCCCTGCCCCCACCTTCCCCTCTGACCTGCCAAGCTTTGGCTCCGCCTCCGCCCCCCGTGGCCCCGCCCACTCCCCCCTCTTGGCCACGCCCCCGCTGTGACCCCGCCCCTTCCCTCACGGCCTTTTGGCGCCCCCTGCAGGAGAGGCGGCGCTGCTGCTGCGCCTGCGCCAAGGCCCCGCCCTGGCCTGGCAGGGGGCGCTGCCCCCCGGCGAGTACCTGCTGAGTCCTCCGGGCCGCCAGGGGGCGCCGCCGCCGCTGCCGCGCCTGGTGCTGCCGGCGGGGGCGGGGCCGAGCCAGGGGCTGCTGCTGAGCAGCGCCCCCCGCGGGCTGTTCCTGCGCATGCGCCCCGGGGACGGCCCCGCCCCTCCGGTCACCGTGCGGGGCCCGCACGCGGCGCAGGGGCCGCTCCAGCAGGGGGCGCTGCTGCAGCCGTTCGACGCGCGGCGCTTCCGGGAGGGTGAGACCAACTTCCGGTGGGGGGGGAGGGGGCGGGAGAGACCAAGTAACGGGGGGAGGGGGAGCAAAATAATGGGGGGAGACCAAAATAATGGGTGGGGGGAGCAAAATATAGGGGGAGATGGGACAGACCAAGTAACAGGGGGAGACCAAATAATGGGGTGGGAGAGACCAAGTAATGGGGGGGGGGAGCAAAATAATGGGGGGACAGACCAAATAACAGGGGGAGACCAACTTGCGGGGGAGGGGGTGGGAAAGACCAAGTAACGGGGGTGGGGGGAACCAAATAATGGGGTGGGAGAGACCAATAACGGGGGAAACAAAATAATGGGGGGGGACCAAATAGCGGGGGGAGACCAACTTCAGGTGGGGGGGGGAGGGCGGGAGAAACCAAGTAACGGGGGGAGGGGGAGCAAAATAATGGGGTGGGAGAGACCAAGTAACGGGGTGGGGGGAGACCAAATAACGGAGGGGGAGCTGGGAGAGACCAAGTAACGGGGGGGGAGCAAAATATAGGGGGAGGTGGGAGAGGACCAAGTAACAGGGGGAGACCAAATAATGGGGTGGGAGAGACCAAGTAATGGGGGGGGGGGGAGCAAAATAATGGGGGGACAGACCAAATAACAGGGGGAGACCAACTTGCGGGGGAGGGGCGGGAGAGACCAAGTAACGGGGGGGGGGAACCAAATAATGGGGGAACAAAATAATGGGGGGGGACCAAATAGCGGGGGGAGACCAACTTCAGGTGGGGGGGGGGAGGGCGGGAGGAAACCAAATAACGGGGGGAGACCAAATAAGGGGGTGGGAGAGACCAAGTAACGGGGGTGGGGGGCGTGGGAGAGACCAAGTAATGGGGGGAGAGACCAAAATAACGGGGGAGGGGGACAAGGCGGGAAAAACCAAAACACCGGGAGGATTGGGGGGGGGGACAGACCCCAAATATTGGGGGGGGGGGGGAGGGGACAGAACCAAATCCCCTCCCCCCCCCTCGCGCTGACCTCTGACCTCCCCCTCCCCCCCCCAGAGCTGGAGCTGCACCGGGCCGGGCTGGGCCCCCGCCCCTCCCCCCGCGTGACGCTGGAGCTGGGACCCCCCCCCGGAGCCCCCCAGGGCGGGGGGGGGCTGCTGCTGGAGGTGGGGGAGGGGAGCTGAGGGGGGAGGGGCGGATTTTGGGGGGGTCTCAGAGGGGTTTAACCCCCCTGTTCTCTCCCCTCCCCCCCCCCAGCTGGAACAAGGCTTCGCCCGGCGCCTCCTGGACACCCTGGGGACCCCCCCGGACACCCTGGGGACCCCCCCGGAGCCCCCCCAGAGCCCCCCGGGGCAATAAACGCTGAGCTGGCCCCTCCCCCCACCCACCCACCCACCCAGTGTCGCTGTCACCTCGAGGTGGGGGAGGGGCGACCCCCCCCCCCAAAAAAAACAAAACCCGCTGTTTGTACAAAGGGCCCAAGGGAGGGGTTTATTGGGGAGGGGGCTCGGGGGGCTCGGGGGGGGCGCTCTCAGTCGTCCTTGAGCCCCCCAAAAACCGAGGCCGGGACCTGTTTCTGCTCCAGCTGCACCTCTGGGGGGGAGGGGAGAGAGGGGGGGTCAGGGACCACCCCCACCCATGGGACCACCCACCCCACCCATGGGACCACCCGCCCACCTATGGGACCACCCCCCAAACACATGGGACCACCCCCCACCCACCCATGGGACCACCCTGCCCCCACCCATGGGACCACCCCCCACCCATGGGACCACCCCCGCACCCATGGGACCACCCCCCCCCACCCATGGGACCACCCCCCCATCCATGGGACCACCCCCATCCATGGGACCACCCCCCACACCCATGGGACCACCCACCCCACCCATGGGACCACCCCTCACCCATGGGACCACCCCATCACACACATGGGACACCCCCCCACCCATGGGACCACCCCCACCCACCCATGGGACCACCCCCCCAGCCATGGGACCACCCCTCACCCATGGGACCACCTCCCCCACCCATGGGACCACCCCCCCCACCACCCATGGGACCACCCCCCACACCCATGGGACCACCCCCCACCCACCCATGGGACCACCCCCCCACCCATGGGACCACCCCCCCAGCCATGGGACCCCACCCCCACCCATGGGACCCACCCCCCACCCACCCATGGGACCACCCCCCACCCCACCCATGGGACCACCCCCCACCCATGGGACCACCCCCACCACCACCCCCCCCGTGTCCCCCCCATTTTCACCCCCCCCCACCACCTCCAGCACTGTGGGACCCCGGTCCCAGTGTCCCCAATGTCCCCAGTGTCCCAGTTGTCCCCACCCTGTCCCAGTGTCCCCAGTGCCCCCAGTGTCCCCCCTGTCCCCCTGCTGTCCCCGTGTCCCTGTTGTCCCCAGCTGTCTCAGTGCCCCCAATGTCCCCCCACTATCCTCCATGTCCCCGTGTCCCTGTTGTCCCACTCCCTGTCCCCAAATGTCCCCCCGAAGTCCCCCACTGTCCCCCCACTGTCCCAGTGTCCACCCCTCCTGTCCCGCCCTGTCCCCGATGTCCCCCAGTGCTCCCAGTGTCCCCCCAAAGTCCCCAGTGTCCCCCTGTCCCCCATTGTCCCAATGTCCCCCCACTGTCCCCATTGTCCCCACCATGTCCCCGTGTCCCTGCTGTCCCTGCCCTGTCCTCCTGTCCCCAATGTCCCCCAGTGTCCCCCGTGTACCGAATGTCCCCCCACTGTCCCCTGTCCCCATTGTCCCCCCAATGTCCCCCCAAAGTCCCCAATGTCCCGGTGTCCCTGCTGTCCCAGTGTCCCCCCCATTGTCCCAGTGTCCTCCATTGTCCCCCCTGTCCCCGTGTCCCCATTATCCCATTGTCCCCCCACTATCCCCCCAATGTCCCTGTTGTCCCCCAATGTCCCCGTGTCCCCAGTGCCCCCAATGTCCCCCCAATGTCCCCAATGTCCCCCCCGTGTCCCCCGGTACCGTCGGGCTCGTCCCCCTCCTCCTCTCCCAGGTCGATCTCCTCGGGGTTCCCCTGCTGGGACAGGGTGGGCTCTGCCCCCGGGGGGGCCTCGGCCCTGCGAGCCCCTCAGCACCCAGGGACCCCCACCCAGCGCCCAGGGACCCCCACCCAGCACCCAGGGACCCCCATGGGCACCCAGGGACCCCCCTCAGCACCCAGGGACCCCGATGGGCACCCAGGGACCCCCACCCAGCACCCAGGGACCCCCATGGGCACCCAGGGCCCCCCATGGGCACCCAGGGACCCCACCCAGCACCCAGGGACCCCCAGGGACCCCCATGGGCACCCAGGGACCCCCACCCAGCACCCAGGGACCCCCACCCAGCACCCAGGGACCCCCATGGGCACCCAGGGACCCCCACCCAGCACCCAGAGACCCCCATGGGCACCCAGGGACCCCCACCCAGCGCCCAGGGACCCCCACCCAGCACCCAGGGACCCCCAGGGACCCCCACCCAGCACCCAGAGACCCCCAGGGACCCCCACCCAGCACCCAGGGACCCCCAGGGACCCCCACCCAGCACCCAGAGACCCCCAGGGACCCCCACCCAGCACCCAGGGACCCCCACCCAGCACCCAGAGACCCCCACCCAGCACCCAGGGACCCCCACCCAGCACCCAGGGACCCCCCTCAGCACCCAGGGACCCCCATGGGCACCCAGGGACCCCCACCCAGCACCCAGGGACCCCCACCCAGCATCCAGGGACCCCCACCCAGCACCCAGGGACCCCCACCCAGCACCCAGGGACCCCCCTCAGCACCCAGGGACCCCCATGGGCACCCAGGGACCCCCACCCAGCATCCAGGGACCCCCACCCAGCACCCAGGGACCCCCCTCAGCACCCAGGGACCCCCATGGGCACCCAGGGACCCCCACCCAGCACCCAGGGACCCCCAGGGACCCCTCCCCCTCAGCCCCCACCCACGGGGGGAGCTCTTGGGGGGGAGGGGCAGCGCTTTGGGGGAGTTTGAAGTGGGGGGAGTGGGCGTGGCTGTGGGTGTGACTGGCATTGGTGGGCGTGGCAATGGGTGTGGCTGTCAGTGGGTGTGGCAGTGGGTGTGGCTGTCATGGTGGGCGTGGCAGATGGGTGTGACTGGCAGGAGTGGGTGTGGCTGTTGCAGTGGGCGTGGCTGTGATGTGGCAGTGGGTGTGGCTGGCAGGGATGGGCGTGGCTGTTAGAGATGGGCGTGACTTAGAGATGGGTGTGGCTGCCAGGGGTGGGTGTAGCTGTGGGCATGGCTGTGGCTGTTAAAGTTGGGCGTGGCTGCAGTGGGCGAGGCGATGGGCGTGGCCAGCAGGGGTGGGCGTGGCTGTTAGCGATAAGCATGGCAGTGGGTGTGGCTTGCAGGGATGGGCGTAGCAATGGGCGTGGCTGTTGTAGTGGGCGTAACTTAGATATGGGCGTGGCAGTGGGTGTGGCCGGCAGGGGTGGGCGTGGCTATGGGCGTGGCTGTTAGAGATGGGTGTGGCAGTCCAGGCTGGCAGTGGGTGGGGGTGGGTGGGCGTGGCAGGGGTGGGCGTGGCCATGGGCATGGCTGCTGCAGTGGGCGTGGCAGTCTGGGCTGGGGGTGGGCGTGGCCGTGGTGGGTGTGGCCATGGCAGTCTGGGCTGGGGGTGGGCGTGGCCGTTGTGGGCGTGGCCACGGCAGTCTGGGCTGGGGGTGGGCGTGGCCGTTGTGGGCGTGGCCGTTGTGGGCGTGGCCATGGCAGTCTGGTCTGGGGGTGGGCGTGGCCGTTGTGGGCGTGGCCGTTGTGGGCGTGGCCATGGCAGTCTGGGCTTGGGGTGGGCATGGCAGTTGTGGGCGTGGCCGTTGTGGGCGTGGCCATGGCAGTCTGGGCTGGGGGTGGGCGTGGCCGTTGTGGGCGTGGCCGTGGTGGGCGTGGCATCCCTCACCTGACGAAGAGCACCTGCTGGGCGGGGCGGGGCGTGTCCCGCTGCGCCTCGGCCGCCAGCGCCTCCGCCCGCTGCTCCAGCAGCTTCATCTCGTCCAGGCCGCTCTGCCCCGGGGCCAGGTCTGACACTGCCCCGGGTCAGGGGTCAGGGGTCAGGGGTCAGCCTGGCACCCCGGGGACCCCACCCAGAGACCCCCAGGGCACCCCTGGGACCCCCACCCAGAGACCCCCACAGCACCCCTGGGACACCCCAAGGACCCTGGGACCCCCGGGGCACCCCTGGGACCCCACCCACAGCACCCCTGGGAACCTCACCCACAGCACCCCCATTGGGCACCCAGGGACCCCCCTGGGACCCCCCAGGTGTTCCCCATCCCCCATCGCTCACGGCCTCCTCACCTGCACTGTCCATCCCATGGCTTCCCACCTCTCACCTGTGCCCCCTCACCTGTACCCTCACCTGGGCCCCCCCCATGCTCACCTAGTCTCACCTGTGCCCCCCCTGCGCTCACCTGTGCCCCCCTTGTGCTCACCTGTGCCCCCCTGTGCTCACCTGTGCCCCCCTTGTGCTCACCTGTGCCCCCCTGTGCTCACCTGTGCCCCCTCCCATGTTCACCTGTGCTCACCTGTGCCCCCCCATGCTCCCCCCGGTCTCACCTGTGCCCCTCCTGTGCTTACCTGTGCCTTCCATGCCCCCCCCATGCTCACCTATGCCCCTCACCTGTGCCTCCCTATGCTCACCTGTGCCCCCCCTGGTGCTCACCTGTGCCCCCCCCGGTGCTCACCTGTGCCCCTCCCCCTGCTCACCTGTGCTCACCTGTGCCCCCCCTCACTCACCTGTGCTCCACCCGGTCTCACCTGTGCCCCCCTCATGCTCACCTATGCCCTCCCTCACGCTCACCTGTGCCCCCCCATGCTCACCTGTGCCCGCCCTGTCTCACCTGTGCCCGCCCTGTCTCACCTGTGCCCGTCCTGTCTCACCTGTGTTCCCCCCCATGCTCCCCCCGGTCTCACCTGTGCCCCCCCTGTGCCCCCCCAGTCTCACCTGTGCCCCTCCTGTGCTCACCTGTGCCTCTCCCCCTGCTCACCTGTGCTCACCTGTGCCTTCCATGCCCCCCCATGCTCACCTATGCCCCTCACCTGTGCCTCCCTATGCTCACCTGTGCCCCCCCCCCAGTCTCACCTGTGCCCGCCCTCACTCACCTGTGCTCCCCCGTGCTCACCTGTGCCCCCCCCCGTCTCACCTGTGCCCCCCCTTCACTCACCTGTGCCCCCCCAGTCTCACCTGTGCCCCCCCTGGTCTCACCTGTGCCCGCCCTGTCTCACCTGTGCCCCCCCTGTGCTCACCTGTGCTCACCTGTGCCCCCTCCCCAGTCTCACCTGTGCCCCTCTGGGCTCACCTGTGCCCGCCCTGTCTCACCTGTCCCCCCCGTGTCTCACCTGTTCCGGTGGCGCTGCCGGACACCTTGAGCATCTGCGAGGCCATGAAGTTCACCTGGGTGTTGTAGGTGGCCTGGACGCTGCGCTTGATGCGCAGCAGCTCCCGGATGGTGTCCTCGTTCCCGTGGCGGATCTCAAACTCCTTCCACGTCTGCCAGAAACTGCCCGTGATCTGTGACATATGACATGTTAGAGACATGTGACACGTTAGTGACATGTGAGTGACATGTGAGTGACATGTGAACATCTCGAACTCCTTCCACGTCTGCCAGAAACTGCCCGTGATCTACAACATGTGAGTGACATGTGAGTGACATGTGAGTGACATGTGAGGGACATGTGACATGTGAGGGACATGTGACATGTGAGGGACATGTGAGGGACACGTCAGTGACACAGGGACATCTCAAACTCCTTCCACGTCTGCCAGAAACTGCCCGTGATCTACAACATGTGAGTGACATGTGAGTGACATGTGACATGTGACATGTGAGTGACACATGAGTGACATGGGGACATTGGGACATCTCAAACTCCTTCCACGTCTGCCAGAAACTGCCCGTGATCTACAACATGTGAGTGACATGTGACACGTTAGAGACATGTGAGTGACATGTGAGTGACACATCAGTGACACAGGGACATCTCAAACTCCTTCCACATCTGCCAGAAACTGCCCGTGATCTGGGGACATGGGGACACTCCTGTCACCCTGGGGACACTCCTGTCACTGTGGGGACACTCCTGTCACTGTGGGGACACTCCTGTCACCTTGGGGACACTCCTGTCACCCTGGGGACACTCCTGTCACTGTGGGGACACTCCTGTCACCTTGGGGACACTCCTGTCACCCTGGGGACACTCCTGTCACTGTGGGGACACTCCTGTCACTGTGGGGACACTCCTGTCACTGTGGGGACACTCCTGTCACCTCAGGGACACTCCTGTCACCCTGGGGACACTCCTGTCACTCTGGGGACACTCCTGTCACCTTGGGGACACTCCTGTCACCTCAGGGACACTCCTGTCACTGTGGGGACACTCCTGTCACCGTGGGGACACTCCTGTCACCTCAGGGACACTCCTGTCACCCTGGGGACACTCCTGTCACTCTGGGGACACTCCTGTCACCGTGGGGACACTCCTGTCACTGTGGGGACACTCCTGTCACTGTGGGGACACTCCTGTCACCTCGGGGACACTCCTGTCACCCTGGGGACACTCCTGTCACTCTGGGGACACTCCTGTCACCCTGGGGACACTCCTGTCACCTTGGGGACACTCCTGTCACCTCAGGGACACTCCTGTCACCCTGGGGACACTCCTGTCACCTTGGGGACACTCCTGTCACTGTGGGGACACTCCTGTCACCCTGGGGACACTCCTGTCACCTCAGGGGCACTCCTGTCACTGTGGGGACACTCCTGTCACCTCGGGGACACTCCTGTCACCCTGGGGACACTCCTGTCACCTTGGGGACACTCCTGTCACCTCAGGGACACTCCTGTCACCCTAGGGACACTCCTGTCACCTTGGGGACACTCCTGTCACCCCGGGGACACTCCTGTCACCCTGGGGACACTCCTGTCACTGTGGGGACACTCCTGTCACCCTGGGGACACTCCTGTCACCCTGGGGACACTCCTGTCACCTCAGGGACACTCCTGTCACTGTGGGGACACTCCTGTCACCGTGGGGACGCTCCTGTCACTCTGGGGACACTCCTGTCACCTCGGGGACACTCCTGTCACCTCGGGGACACTCCTGTCACTCTGGGGACACTCCTGTCACCCTGGGGACACTCCTGTCACTCTGAGGACACTCCTGTCACTGTGGGGACACTCCTGTCACTGTGGGGACACTGCTGTCACCTCAGGGACACTCCTGTCACTCTGGGGACACTCCTGTCACTGTGGGGACACTCCTGTCACTCTGGGGACACTCCTGTCACCTCAGGGACACTCCTGTCACTCTGGGGACACTCCTGTCACTGTGGGGACACTCCTGTCACTCTGGGGACACTCCTGTCACTGTGGGGACACTCCTGTCACCGTGGGGACACTCCTGTCACCTCAGGGACACTCCTGTCACCTCGGGGACACTCCTGTCACCCTGGGGACACTCCTGTCACTGTGGGGACACTCCTGTCACCCTGGGGACACTCCTGTCACCTCAGGGACACTCCTGTCACCCTGGGGACACTCCTGTCACTCTGGGGACACTCCTGTCACCGTGGGGACACTCCTGTCACTCTGGGGACACTCCTGTCACCACAGGGACACTCCTGTCACCCTGGGGACACTCCTGTCACCTCAGGGACACTCCTGTCACCGTGGGGACACTCCTGTCACCTTGGGGACACTCCTGTCACCTCGGGGACACTCCTGTCACTCTGGGGACACTCCTGTCACTGTGGGGACACTCCTGTCACTCTGGGGACACTCCTGTCACCCTGGGGACACTCCTGTCACCGTGGGGACACTCCTGTCACTGTGGGGACACTCCTGTCACTGTGGGGACACTCCTGTCACTCTGGGGACACTCCTGTCACCTTGGGGACACTCCTGTCACCCTGGGGACACTCCTGTCACTGTGGGGACACTCCTGTCACCTCGGGGACACTCCTGTCACTCTGGGGACACTCCTGTCACCCTGGGGACACTCCTGTCACTGTGGGGACACTCCTGTCACCCTGGGGACATTCCTGTCACCTTGGGGACACTCCTGTCACCCTGGGGACACTCCTGTCACCCTGGGGACATTCCTGTCACCTTGGGGACACTCCTGTCACCCTGGGGACACTCCTGTCACCCTGGGGACATTCCTGTCACCTTGGGGACACTCCTGTCACTGTGGGGACACTCCTGTCACTCTGGGGACACTCCTGTAACTCTGGGGACACTCCTGTCACTGTGGGGACACTCCTGTCACCCTGGGGACACTCCTGTCACCTCGGGGACACTCCTGTCACTCTGGGGACACTCCTGTCACTGTGGGGACACTCCTGTCACCTCAGGGACACTCCTGTCACCTCGGGGACACTCCTGTCACCCTGGGGACACTCCTGTCACCTTGGGGACACTCCTGTCACTGTGGGGACACTCCTGTCACCGTGGGGACACTCCTGTCACCTCGGGGACACTCCTGTCACTCTGGGGACACTCCTGTCACCTTGGGGACACTCCTGTCACTGTGGGGACACTCCTGTCACTCTGGGGACACTCCTGTCACTGTGGGGACACTCCTGTCACCCTGGGGACACTCCTGTCACCGTGGGGACACTCCTGTCACCTCAGGGACACTCCTGTCACTCTGGGGACACTCCTGTCACCCTGGGGACACTCCTGTCACTGTGGGGACACTCCTGTCACTCTGGGGACACTCCTGTCACCCTGGGGACACTCCTGTCACTGTGGGGACACTCCTGTCACCCTGGGGACACTCCTGTCACTCTGGGGACACTCCTGTCACCTTGGGGACACTCCTGTCACTGTGGGGACACTCCTGTCACCTCGGGGACACTCCTGTCACCCTGGGGACACTCCTGTCACTGTGGGGACACTCCTGTCACTCTGGGGACACTCCTGTCACCTCAGGGACACTCCTGTCACCTCGGGGACACTCCTGTCACTGTGGGGACACTCCTGTCACCCTGGGGACACTCCTGTCACCCTGGGGACACTCCTGTCACTCTGGGGACACTCCTGTCACTGTGGGGACACTCCTGTCACTCTGGGGACACTTCTGTCACCTCGGGGACACTCCTGTCACCCCGGGGACACTCCTGTCACCCTGGGGACACTCCTGTCACTCTGGGGACACTCCTGTCACTGTGGGGACACTCCTGTCACCCTGGGGACACTCCTGTCACTGTGGGGACACTCCTGTCACTCTGGGGACACTCCTGTCACCCTGGGGACACTCCTGTCACTGTGGGGACACTCCTGTCACCCTGGGGACACTCCTGTCACCTCAGGGACACTCCTGTCACCCTGGGGACACTCCTGTCAATCTGGGGACACTCCTGTCACCCTGGGGACACTCCTGTCACCTCAGGGACACTCCTGTCACCCTGGGGACACTCCTGTCACCTCAGGGACACTCCTGTCACCTTGGGGACACTCCTGGCACTGTAGGGACACTCCTGTCACTGTGGGGACACTCCTGTCACCGTGGGGACACTCCTGTCACCTTGGGGACACTCCTGTCACTGTGGGGACACTCCTGTCACTCTGGGGACACTCCTGTCACTGTGGGGACACTGCTGTCACCTTGGGGACACTCCTGTCACCCCGGGGACACTCCTGTCACTGTGGGGACACTCCTGTCACCTCGGGGACACTCCTGTCACTCTGGGGACACTCCTGTCACTGTGGGGACACTGCTGTCACCCTGGGGACACTCCTGTCACCCTGGGGACACTCCTGTCACCGTGGGGACACTCCTGTCACCGTGGGGATACTCCTGTCACCCTGGGGACACTCCTGTCACTCTGGGGACACTCCTGTCACCTCGGGGACACTCCTGTCACTCTGGGGACACTCCTGTCACCCTGGGGACACTCCTGTCACCTTGGGGACACTCCTGTCACTGTGGGGACACTCCTGTCACCTCGGGGACACTCCTGTCACCTCGGGGACACTCCTGTCACTCAGGGGACACTCCTGTCACCTCGGGGACACTCCTGTCACCCTGGGGACACTCCTGTCACCCTGGGGACACTCCTGTCACCTTGGGGACACTCCTGTCACTCTGGGGACACTCCTGTCACCGTGGGGACACTCCTGTCACTGTGGGGACACTCCTGTCACCCTGGGGACACTCCTGTCACCCTGGGGACATTCCTGTCACCTTGGGGACACTCCTGTCACCCTGGGGACACTCCTGTCACCCTGGGGACATTCCTGTCACCTTGGGGACACTCCTGTCACTGTGGGGACACTCCTGTCACTCTGGGGACACTCCTGTCACCTCGGGGACACTCCTGTCACTGTGGGGACACTCCTGTCACTCTGGGGACACTCCTGTCACCTCGGGGACACTCCTGTCACTCTGGGGACACTCCTGTCACTGTGGGGACACTCCTGTCACCTCAGGGACACTCCTGTCACCTCGGGGACACTCCTGTCACCCTGGGGACACTCCTGTCACCTTGGGGACACTCCTGTCACTGTGGGGACACTCCTGTCACCGTGGGGACACTCCTGTCACCTCGGGGACACTCCTGTCACTCTGGGGACACTCCTGTCACCTCAGGGACACTCCTGTCACCTCAGGGACACTCCTGTCACTCTGGGGACACTCCTGTCACCCTGGGGACACTCCTGTCACTCTGGGGACACTCCTGTCACCCTGGGGACACTCCTGTCACTGTGGGGACACTCCTGTCACCCGGGGGACACTCCTGTCACCTCAGGGACACTCCTGTCACCCTGGGGACACTCCTGTCACTCTGGGGACACTCCTGTCACTGTGGGGACACTCCTGTCACTCTGGGGACACTCCTGTCACCTTGGGGACACTCCTGTCACTGTAGGGACACTCCTGTCACTCTGGGGACACTCCTGTCACCTTGGGGACACTCCTGTCACTGTGGGGACACTCCTGTCACTGTGGGGACACTCCTGTCACCCTGGGGACACTCCTGTCACTGTGGGGACACTCCTGTCACCTCGGGGACACTCCTGTCACCTTGGGGACCCTCCTGTCACTGTGGGGACACTCCTGTCACTGTGGGGACACTCCTGTCACCTCAGGGACACTCCTGTCACCTCGGGGACACTCCTGTCACCTCAGGGACACTCCTGTCACTGTGGGGACACTCCTGTCACTGTGGGGACACTCCTGTCACCCTGGGGACACTCCTGTCACTGTGGGGACACTCCTGTCACCTCAGGGACACTCCTGTCACCCTGGGGACACTCCTGTCACCGTGGGGACACTCCTGTCACTGTGGGGACACTCCTGTCACTCTGGGGACACTCCTGTCACAATGGGGACACTCCTGTCACCCTGGGGACACTCCTGTCACTGTGGGGACACTCCTGTCACCCTGGGGACACTCCTGTCACTCTGGGGACACCCCTGTCACCGTGGGGACACTCCTGTCACCCTGGGGACACTCCTGTCACCGTGGGGACACTCCTGTCACCCTGGGGACACTCCTGTCACTCTGGGGACACTCCTGTCACCCTGGGGACACTCCTGTCACCTCAGGGACACTCCTGTCACTCTGGGGACACTCCTGTCACCCTGGGGACACTCCTGTCACTCTGGGGACACTCCTGTCACCTCAGGGACACTCCTGTCACCCTGGGGACACTCCTGTCACCTCAGGGACACTCCTGTCACCCTGGGGACACTCCTGTCACCTTGGGGACACTCCTGTCACTGTGGGGACACTCCTGTCACCTCAGGGACACTCCTGTCACCCTGGGGACACTCCTGTCACTGTGGGGACACTCCTGTCACTCTGGGGACACTCCTGTCACCTCAGGGACACTCCTGTCACCGTGGGGACACTCCTGTCACCTCAGGGACACTCCTGTCACTCTGGGGACACTCCTGTCACCCTGGGGACACTCCTGTCACTGTGGGGACACTCCTGTCACCGTGGGGACACTCCTGTCACCCTGGGGACACTCCTGTCACTCTGGGGACACTCCTGTCACCCTGGGGACACTCCTGTCACCGTGGGGACACTCCTGTCACCTCAGGGACACTCCTGTCACTGTGGGGACACTCCTGTCACTCTGGGGACACTCCTGTCACTCTGGGGACACTCCTGTCACCGTGGGGACACTCCTGTCACCTCAGGGACACTCCTGTCACTCTGGGGACACTCCTGTCACCTTGGGGACACTCCTGTCACTCTGGGGACACTCCTGTCACTGTGGGGACACTCCTGTCACTCTGGGGACACTCCTGTCACCGTGGGGACACTCCTGTCACCTTGGGGACACTCCTGTCACTGTGGGGACACTCCTGTCACTCTGGGGACACTCCTGTCACCTTGGGGACACTCCTGTCACTGTGGGGACACTCCTGTCACTGTGGGGACACTCCTGTCACCTCAGGGACACTCCTGTCACTGTGGGGACACTCCTGTCACCTTGGGGACACTCCTGTCACCCTGGGGACACTCCTGTCACTCTGGGGACACTCCTGTCACCCTGGGGACACTCCTGTCACTGTGGGGACACTCCTGTCACCTCAGGGACACTCCTGTCACTCTGGGGACACTCCTGTCACTGTGGGGACACTCCTGTCACCTCAGGGACACTCCTGTCACTGTGGGGACACTCCTGTCACTGTGGGGACACTCCTGTCACCCTGGGGACACTCCTGTCACTGTGGGGACACTCCTGTCACCTCAGGGACACTCCTGTCACCTCGGGGACACTCCTGTCACCCTGGGGACACTCCTGTCACTCTGGGGACACTCCTGTCACCCTGGGGACACTCCTGTCACCTCAGGGACACTCCTGTCACTGTGGGGACACTCCTGTCACCCTGGGGACACTCCTGTCACTGTGGGGACACTCCTGTCACTCTGGGGACACTCCTGTCACCCTGGGGACACTCCTGTCACCTCAGGGACACTCCTGTCACCGTGGGGACACTCCTGTCACTCTGGGGACACTCCTGTCACCTCAGGGACACTCCTGTCACCTCAGGGACACTCCTGTCACCTCGGGGACACTCCTGTCACTGTGGGGACACTCCTGTCACCCTGGGGACACTCCTGTCACCCCGGGGACACTCCTGTCACTGTGGGGACACTCCTGTCACCCTGGGGACACTCCTGTCACTCTGGGGACACTCCTGTCACCCCGGGGACACTCCTGTCACCGTGGGGACACTCCTGTCACCGTGGGGACACTCCTGTCACCTCAGGGACACTCCTGTCACTGTGGGGACACTCCTGTCACCCTGGGGACACTCCTGTCACCCTGGGGACACTCCTGTCACTGTGGGGACACTCCTGTCACTCTGGGGACACTCCTGTCACTCTGGGGACACTCCTGTCACCTCAGGGACACTCCTGTCACTCTGAGGACACTCCTGTCACCCTGGGGACACTCCTGTCACCTCGGGGACACTCCTGTCACCTTGGGGACACTCCTGTCCCCCTGGGGACACTCCTGTCACTGTGGGGACACTCCTGTCACTCTGGGGACACTCCTGTCACCTTGGGGACACTCCTGTCACCTCAGGGACACTCCTGTCACTGTGGGGACACTCCTGTCACTCTGGGGACACTCCTGTCACTGTGGGGACACTCCTGTCACCTCAGGGACACTCCTGTCACTGTGGGGACACTCCTGTCACCTCAGGGACACTCCTGTCACCCCGGGGACACTCCTGTCACCTCAGGGACACTCCTGTCACTGTGGGGACACTCCTGTCACCCTGGGGACACTCCTGTCACTCTGGGGACACTCCTGTCACTGTGGGGACACTCCTGTCACCCTGGGGACACTCCTGTCACCTTGGGGACACTCCTGTCACTCTGGGGACACTCCTGTCACCTCGGGGACACTCCTGTGACCCTGGGGACACTCCTGTCACCTCGGGGGCACTCCTGTCACTCTGGGGACACTCCTGTCACCCTGGGGACACTCCTGTCACTGTGGGGACACTCCTGTCACTCTGGGGACACTCCTGTCACCCTGGGGACACTCCTGTCACTCTGGGGACACTCCTGTCACCTCGGGGACACTCCTGTCACCCTGGGGACACTCCTGTCACCTCAGGGACACTCCTGTCACCGTGGGGACACTCCTGTCACCTCAGGGACACTCCTGTCACTGTGGGGACACTCCTGTCACTCTGGGGACACTCCTGTCACCCTGGGGACACTCCTGTCACCTCGGGGACACTCCTGTCACCCTGGGGACACTCCTGTCACCGTGGGGACACTCCTGTCACCCTGGGGACACTCCTGTCACTGTGGGGACACTCCTGTCACTGTGGGGACACTCCTGTCACCTTGGGGACACTCCTGTCACTCTGGGGACACTCCTGTCACTGTGGGGACACTCCTGTCACCTTGGGGACACTCCTGTCACTCTGGGGACACTCCTGTCACTGTGGGGACACTCCTGTCACCTCAGGGACACTCCTGTCACTGTGGGGACACTCCTGTCACTGTGGGGACACTCCTGTCACTCTGGGGACACTCCTGTCACTGTGAGGACACTCCTGTCACCCTGGGGACACTCCTGTCACTCTGGGGACACTCCTGTCACCTCGGGGACACTCCTGTCACCCTGGGGACACTCCTGTCACCGTGGGGACACTCCTGTCACCCTGGGGACACTCCTGTCACTGTGGGGACACTCCTGTCACCTCAGGGACACTCCTGTCACTGTGGGGACACTCCTGTCACCTTGGGGACACTCCTGTCACTCTGGGGACACTCCTGTCACTGTGGGGACACTCCTGTCACCTCGGGGACACTCCTGTCACTCTGGGGACACTCCTGTCACTGTGGGGACACTCCTGTCACTCTGGGGACACTCCTGTCACCCTGGGGACACTCCTGTCACCCCGGGGACACTCCTGTCACCTTGGGGACACTCCTGTCACTGTGGGGACACTCCTGTCACCCTGGGGACACTCCTGTCACCTCGGGGACACTCCTGTCACCCTGGGGACACTCCTGTCACTCTGGGGACACTCCTGTCACTGTGGGGACACTCCTGTCACCTCAGGGACACTCCTGTCACCCCGGGGACACTCCTGTCACCCCGGGGACACTCCTGTCACCTCGGGGACACTCCTGTCACTGTGGGGACACTCCTGTCACCTTGGGGACACTCCTGTCACTGTGGGGACACTCCTGTCACCCTGGGGACACTCCTGTCACCTTGGGGACACTCCTGTCACCGTGGGGACACTCCTGTCACCCTGGGGACACTCCTGTCACTGTGGGGACACTCCTGTCACTGTGGGGACACTCCTGTCACCCTGGGGACAC
The DNA here is from genome assembly GCA_016584745.2 of Phylloscopus trochilus trochilus. Classification (NCBI taxonomy): domain Eukaryota; kingdom Metazoa; phylum Chordata; class Aves; order Passeriformes; family Phylloscopidae; genus Phylloscopus; species Phylloscopus trochilus. The sequence continues at coordinate 107,150 of WQNJ02000347.1, read as the reverse complement.
TCCTGTCACCTTGGGGACACTCCTGTCACTGTGGGGACACTCCTGTCACCTTGGGGACACTCCTGTCACTGTGGGGACACTCCTGTCACCTTGGGGACACTCCTGTCACTCTGGGGACACTCCTGTCACCTCAGGGACACTCCTGTCACTCTGGGGACACTCCTGTCACTCTGGGGACACTCCTGTCACTGTGGGGACACTCCTGTCACCCTGGGGACACTCCTGTCACCTCGGGGACACTCCTGTCACCTTGGGGACACTCCTGTCCCCCTGGGGACACTCCTGTCACTCTGGGGACACTCCTGTCACTGTGGGGACACTCCTGTCACTCTGGGGACACTCCTGTCACTGTGGGGACACTCCTGTCACCTCGGGGACACTCCTGTCACCTTGGGGACACTCCTGTCCCCCTGGGGACACTCCTGTCACTCTGGGGACACTCCTGTCACCTTGGGGACAGTCCTGTCACCTCAGGGACACTCCTGTCACTGTGGGGACACTCCTGTCACTCTGGGGACACTCCTGTCACCTCAGGGACACTCCTGTCACTGTGGGGACACTCCTGTCACCTCAGGGACACTCCTGTCACCCCGGGGACACTCCTGTCACCTTGGGGACACTCCTGTCACCCCGGGGACACTCCTGTCACCTTGGGGACACTCCTGTCACCGTGGGGACACTCCTGTCACTGTGGGGACACTCCTGTCACCTCAGGGACACTCCTGTCACTCTGGGGACACTCCTGTCACCTTGGGACACTCCTGTCACTGTGGGGACACTCCTGTCACTGTGGGGACACTCCTGTCACCTCAGGGACACTCCTGTCACTGTGGGGACACTCCTGTCACTGTGGGGACACTCCTGTCACCTCAGGGACACTCCTGTCACTGTGGGGACACTCCTGTCACCTCGGGGACACTCCTGTCACCCTGGAGACACTCCTGTCACCCTGGGGACACTCCTGTCACTGTGGGGACACTCCTGTCACCTTGGGGACACTCCTGTCACTCCGGGGACACTCCTGTCACCCTGGGGACACTCCTGTCACTGTGGGGACACTCCTGTCACTGTGGGGACACTCCTGTCACTCTGGGGACACTCCTGTCACCTCAGGGACACTCCTGTCACCTCGGGGACACTCCTGTCACTGTGGGGACACTCCTGTCACTGTGGGGACACTCCTGTCACCCTGGGGACACTCCTGTCACTGTGGGGACACTCCTGTCACCTCAGGGACACTCCTGTCACCCCAGGGACACTCCTGTCACTGTGGGGACACTCCTGTCACCTCAGGGACACTCCTGTCACCCTGGGGACACTCCTGTCACCTCGGGGACACTCCTGTCACTGTAGGGACACTCCTGTCACTCTGGGGACACTCCTGTCACTGTAGGGACACTCCTGTCACTCTGGGGACACTCCTGTCACCTCAGGGACACTCCTGTCACTGTGGGGACACTCCTGTCACCCTGGGGACACTCCTGTCACTCTGGGGACACTCCTGTCACTGTAGGGACACTCCTGTCACTCTGGGGACACTCCTGTCACCCTGGGGACACTCCTGTCACTGTGGGGACACTCCTGTCACCTTGGGGACACTCCTGTCACTGTGGGGACACTCCTGTCACCCATGGGGACACTCCTGTCACTCTGGGGACACTCCTGTCACTCTGGGGACACTCCTGTCACCCTGGGGACACTCCTGTCACTCTGGGGACACTCCTGTCACCTCAGGGACACTCCTGTCACTGTGGGGACACTCCTGTCACCTCAGGGACACTCCTGTCACCGTGGGGACACTCCTGTCACTGTGGGGACACTCCTGTCACCCTGGGGACACTCCTGTTACCGTGGGGACACTCCTGTCACTCTGGGGACACTCCTGTCACCCTGGGGACACTCCTGTCACCTTGGGGACACTCCTGTCACTGTGGGGACACTCCTGTCACTGTGGGGACACTCCTGTCACCCCGGGGACACTCCTGTCACTGTGGGGACACTCCTGTCACTGTGGGGACACTCCTGTCACTGTGGGGACACTCCTGTCACCTTGGGGACACTCCTGTCACTCTTGGGACACTCCTGTCACTCTGGGGACACTCCTGTCACCTCAGGGACACTCCTGTCACCCTGGGGACACTCCTGTCACCCCGGGGACACTCCTGTCACTGTGGGGACACTCCTGTCACCCTGGGGACACTCCTGTCACTGTGGGGACACTCCTGTCACCCTGGGGACACTCCTGTCACCGTGGGGACACTCCTGTCACTCTGGGGACACTCCTGTCACCCCGGGGACACTCCTGTCACTGTGGGGACACTCCTGTCACCTTCGGGACACTCCTGTCACCTTGGGGACACTCCTGTCACCCTGGGGACACTCCTGTCACTCTGGGGACACTCCTGTCACCCTGGGGACACTCCTGTCACCTTCGGGACACTCCTGTCACCGTGGGGACACTCCTGTCACCTTCGGGACACTCCTGTCACCCTGGGGACACTCCTGTCACCCTGGGGACACTCCTGTCACCTCGGGGACACTCCTGTCACTGTGGGGACACTCCTGTCACTCTGGGGACACTCCTGTCACCCCGGGGACACTCCTGTCACTGTGGGGACACTCCTGTCACCCTGGGGACACTCCTGTCACCCCGGGGACACTCCTGTCACTGTGGGGACACTCCTGTCACCCTGGGGACACTCCTGTCACCTCGGGGACACTCCTGTCACTGTGGGGACACTCCTGTCACCCTGGGGACACTCCTGTCACCCCGGGGACACTCCTGTCACTGTGGGGACACTCCTGTCACCTCAGGGACACTCCTGTCACCCTGGGGACACTCCTGTCACCTTGGGGACACTCCTGTCACCTCAGGGACACTCCTGTCACTGTGGGGACTCTCCTGTCACTCTGGGGACACTCCTGTCACTCTGGGGACACTCCTGTCACCTTGGGGACACTCCTGTCACCTCAGGGACACTCCTGTCACTCTGGGGACACTCCTGTCACCCTGGGGACACTCCTGTCACCTCAGGGACACTCCTGTCACTCTGGGGACACTCCTGTCACTGTGGGGACACTCCTGTCACCCTGGGGACACTCCTGTCACTGTGGGGACACTCCTGTCACTCTGGGGACACTCCTGTCACCTCAGGGACACTCCTGTCACCCTGGGGACACTCCTGTCACTGTGGGGACACTCCTGTCACCTTGGGGACACTCCTGTCACCCTGGGGACACTCCTGTCACTCTGGGGACACTCCTGTCACCCTGGGGACACTCCTGTCACCTCGGGGACACTCCTGTCACCTCAGGGACACTCCTGTCACTGTGGGGACACTCCTGTCACCCTGGGGACACTCCTGTCACTCTGGGGACACTCCTGTCACTGTGGGGACACTCCTGTCACCGTGGGGACACTCCTGTCACCTCGGGGACACTCCTGTCACCTTGGGGACACTCCTGTCACCCTGGGGACACTCCTGTCACTCTGGGGACACTCCTGTCACCCTGGGGACACTCCTGTCACTCTGGGGACACTCCTGTCACCTCAGGGACACTCCTGTCACTGTGGGGACACTCCTGTCACTCTGGGGACACTCCTGTCACCTCAGGGACACTCCTGTCACCGTGGGGACACTCCTGTCACCCTGGGGACACTCCTGTCACCTCAGGGACACTCCTGTCACTCTGGGGACACTCCTGTCACCCTGGGGACACTCCTGTCACTGTGGGGACACTCCTGTCACCCCGGGGACACTCCTGTCACTGTGGGGACACTCCTGTCACCTCAGGGACACTCCTGTCACCCTGGGGACACTCCTGTCACTGTGGGGACACTCCTGTCACCCTGGGGACACTCCTGTCACCCTGGGGACACTCCTGTCACACCGGGGACACTCCTGTCACCCTGGGGACACTCCTGTCACCTCGGGGACACTCCTGTCACTGTGGGGACACTCCTGTCACTCTGGGGACACTCCTGTCACCGTGGGGACACTCCTGTCACCTCAGGGACACTCCTGTCACTGTGGGGACACTCCTGTCACTCTGGGGACACTCCTGTCACCGTGGGGACACTCCTGTCACTGTGGGGACACTCCTGTCACCCTGGGGACACTCCTGTCACCTCAGGGACACTCCTGTCACCGTGGGGACACTCCTGTCACCCTGGGGACACTCCTGTCACCTTGGGGACACTCCTGTCACTGTGGGGACACTCCTGTCACCGTGGGGACACTCCTGTCACCGTGGGGACACTCCTGTCACCTCAGGGACACTCCTGTCACTCTGGGGACACTCCTGTCACTCTGGGGACACTCCTGTCACTGTGGGGACACTCCTGTCACCTCAGGGACACTCCTGTCACCCTGGGGACACTCCTGTCACTGTGAGGACACTCCTGTCACTGTGGGGACACTCCTGTCACTCTGGGGACACTCCTGTCACCTCGGGGACACTCCTGTCACCCTGGGGACACTCCTGTCACTGTGGGGACACTCCTGTCACCCTGGGGACACTCCTGTCACTCTGGGGACACTCCTGTCACCTCAGGGACACTCCTGTCACTGTGGGGACACTCCTGTCACCCTGGGGACACTCCTGTCACCCCAGGGACACTCCTGTCACCCCGGGGACACTCCTGTCACTCTGGGGACACTCCTGTCACTGTGGGGACACTCCTGTCACCTTGGGGACACTCCTGTCACCGTGGGGACACTCCTGTCACTGTGGGGACACTCCTGTCACCCCGGGGACACTCCTGTCACTCTGGGGACACTCCTGTCACCTCAGGGACACTCCTGTCACTGTGGGGACACTCCTGTCACCCCGGGGACACTCCTGTCACTGTGGGGACACTCCTGTCACCCTGGGGACACTCCTGTCACCCCGGGGACACTCCTGTCACCGTGGGGACACTCCTGTCACCCTGGGGACACTCCTGTCACTCTGGGGACACTCCTGTCACCCTGGGGACACTCCTGTCACCCTGGGGACACTCCTGTCACCGTGGGGACACTCCTGTCACCCTGGGGACATTCCTGTCACTCTGGGGACACTCCTGTCACCCTGGGGACACTCCTGTCACCGTGGGGACACTCCTGTCACTCTGGGGACACTCCTGTCACCCTGGGGACACTCCTGTCACCCTGGGGACACTCCTGTCACCGTGGGGACACTCCTGTCACCCTGGGGACATTCCTGTCACTCTGGGGACACTCCTGTCACCCTGGGGACACTCCTGTCACCCTGGGGACACTCCTGTCACCGTGGGGACACTCCTGTCACCGTGGGGATAACCCCACAGCACCCACGTGGCTCTGGGGACGCCCCAGCCTGTGGCACTTAGGTGGCCTTGGGGACACCTGGGGACACTCCTGGCACGGTGCCACCTCACCTGGGGGCCACAGATCTGCCAGCAGTGAGTGTCCCCAACCTGTCCCAGTTCCATTCCCAGTCCATCCCAGTATCCCCAGTCTCACCCGGCGGTCACAGATCTGCGAGCAGTGAGTGTCCCCAGTCTGTCCCAGTCTGTCCCAGTCCCTCCCAGTGCTCCCAGTCCATCCCAGTATACCCAGTATCCCCAGTCTCACCCGGGGGTCGCAGATCTGTGAGCAGTGAGTGTTTCCAGTGCTCCCAGTCCCTCCCAGTCCATCCCAGTCCCTCCCAGTCTGTCCCAGTCCATCCCAGTCCATCCCAGTCCCTCCCAGTCCCATTCCCAGTCTCACCCTTGGGTCGCAGATCTGGGAGCAGTGAGTGTTCCCAGTCCCCCCCAGTTTGTCCCAGTCCATCCCAGTTCCATTCCCAGTCCATCCCAGTCCATCCCAGTTCCATTCCCAGTGCATCCCAGTCCCTCCCAGTCCATCCCAGTCCCCCCAGTCTCACCCTGGGGTCGCAGATCTGGGAGCAGTAGGTGTCCCCAGTCTGTCCCAGTCCATCCCAGTGCTCCCAGTCTGTCCCAGTCCCTCCCAGTTCCATTCCCAGTCCCTCCCAGTCCCCCCAGTCTCACCCTGGGGTCACAGATCTGCGAGCAGTAGGTGTAGATGGCGCGGGCCCGATCCACCTCGCCCAGCTTGCACTCCATGTCAGCAAAGCGCAGGCACAGCTCCCGGGCGGCGTCATCGCCCAGCACCTGCACAGGTACACAGGTGAGATACACCTGAGACAGGTGAGATACACCTGGGCACACGTACGGCAGGTGAGACACACCTGGCACAGGCGAGACACCTGGCATGGCTGGGACACCTGGGCACAGCTATGACCAGGTACCCGCAGGTGAGACACCTGGCACACCTGGGACCACCTGGGCACAGCTAGCACAGCTGCACAGGTACCACAGGTGAGACACCTGGCACACCTGGGCACAGCTGGCACAGCTGGCACACCTGCACAGGTACCCGCAGGTGAGACACCTGGCACAGGTGAGACACGTGGCACAGGTGAGACACCTGACACAGCTGGGACACCTGCACAAGTACCCACAGGTGAGACACCTGGCACACCTGGGACCACCTGGGCACAGCTGGGTACACCTGGCACAGCTGCGTAGGTACCACAGGTGAGACACCTGGCACACCTGGGCACAGCTGGCACAGCTGCACAGGTATCACAGGTGAGACACCTGGCACACCTGGGCACACCTGGGCACAGCTGTGTCCCCAGCCCCACCCCCCCCGTACAGCCCCTGTGTCCCCTCTCTGCCCCCAGCACCCCAGGTGTGTCCCAGGTGTGCCCCCAAGTACCTCGATGGCTCTCTGGTAGATGGGCCAGGTGTATGTGTGTGTGTGTGACCCCCCAGGTGGGTGTGACCCCCCAGGTGTGTCCAGGTAGATGGGCCAGGTCTGTGTGTGTGACCCCAGGTGTGTGTGTGTGACCCCTCAGGTGTGTCCCAGGTGTGACCCACCTCAATGGCTCTCTGGTAGATGGGCCGGGTGTGTGTGTGTGTGACCCCAGGTGTGTGTGTGTGTGTTCTCAGGTGTGTCCCAGGTGTATCCCAGGTGTGTCCCCATGTCCCCAGGTGTGCCCAGGTGTGCTCACCTCAATAGCCCGTTGGTAGATGGGCCGGGTGTGCGTCACCCCGAACAGTTCAGCCGCTCTCCGGATGTAGATGTGGAACATGTCGCGCTGCTGCTGTGCCCCAGGTGTGCCCAGGTGTGCCCCAGGTGTGTGTGTGACCCCCCAGGTGTGCCCAGGTGTGCCCAGGTGTGTGCCCAGGTGTGCTCACCTCGATGGCTCTCTGGTAGATGGGCCGGGTGTGCGTCACCCCGAAGAGCTCGGCCGCTCTCCGGATGTAGATGTGGAACATGTCGCGCTGCTGGTGTGCCCCAGGTGTGCCCAGGTGTGTGTGTGTGACCCCCCAGGTGTGCCCAGGTGTGCCCAGGTGTGCTCACCTCAATGGCTCTCTGGTAGATGGGCCGGGTGTGCGTCACCCCGAACAGTTCAGCCGCTCTCCAGGTGTAGATGTGGAACATGTCGCGCTGCTGGTGTGTCCCAGGTGTGTGTGTGTGACCCCCCAGGTGTGCCCAGGTGTGCCCAGGTGTGCCCAGGTGTGCCCAGGTGTGCTCACCTCGATAGCCCGTTGGTAGATGGGCCGGGTGTGCGTCACCCCGAACAGCTCGGCCGCTCTCCGGATGTAGATGTGGAACATGTCGCGCTGCTGCTGTGCCCCAGGTGTGTGTGTGTGACCCCAGGTGTGTGTGTGTGACCCCCCAGGTGTGTGTGACCCCCCAGGTGTGTGCCCAGGTGTTACCCACCTCGATAGCCCGTTGGTAGATGGGCCGGGTGTGCGTCACCCCGAACAGTTCAGCCGCTCTCCGGATGTAGATGTGGAACATGTCGCGCTGCTGGTGTGCCCCAGGTGTACCCCAGGTGTGTGTGTGTGACCCCCCAGGTGTGCCCAGGTGTGCCCAGGTGTGCCCAGGTGTGCTCACCTCGATAGCCCGTTGGTAGATGGGCCGGGTGTGGGTGACGCCGAACAGCTCGGCCGCTCTCCGGATGTAGATGTGGAACATGTCGCGCTGCTGCTCCGGCGGCACCGCCCGCGTGCCGCGCTCGTACACGGCCATGGCCCGGCGCGCCAGGCCATAGCGCTCCTCCAGCCCCGCGTACAGCAGGAAAATGGCTGTGGGTGGGGACAGGGACAGGGACAGGGACATCATCGTGGGGACAGGGACATCATGGGGACATCGTGGGGACAGGGACATCATGGGGACATCGTGGGGACAGGGACATGGGGACAGTGACAGGGACATGGGGACAGGGACAGGGACATGGGGACAGGGACACAGGGACAGGGCCCGGCGAGCCAGGCCATAGCGCTCCTCCAGCCCCGCGTACAGCAGGAAAATGGCTGTGGGTGGGGACAGGGGGACATGGGGACATCGTGGGGACATCGTGGGGACATCATGGGGACAGGGACACAGGGACAGGGCTGGGGACAGGGACACTGCTCTGGGGACAGGGCCAGGTCTGTGGGACAGGAACACTGCTCTGGGGACAGGGACACTGCTCTGGGGACAGGGACACTGCTCTGGGGACAGGGCCAGGGCTGAGGGGACAGGGACACTGCTGGGGACAGGGACACTGCTGGGGACAGGGACACTGCTGAGGGGACAGGGACACTGCTCTGGGGACAGGGCCAGGGCTGAGGGGACAGGGACACTGCTCTGGGGACAGGGACACTGCTCTGGGGACAGGGACACTGCTGGGGACAGGGACACTGCTGAGGGGACAGGGACACTGCTCTGGGGACAGGGCCAGGGCTGAGGGGACAGGGACACTGCTGGGGACAGGGACACTGCTGGGGACAGGGACACTGCTGAGGGGACAGGGACACTGCTGAGGGGACAGGGACACTGCTCTGGGGACAGGGACACTGCTGGGGACAGGGACACTGCTGAGGGGACAGGGACACTGCTCTGGGGACAGGGCCAGGGCCAGGGCGGTGGCACAGGTGACAGAACTGCCCCGGTGCCACCTGGGAGCTCCCCCCAGTCCCCAGGCAGGGCCGCTGGCCCTGGGGACACAGGTGTCACCAACACAGCACACCTGGGCACCCCTGCCCCAAGGGACACCTGGCACCCCGGCACTGCCAGCACCCCCGGCTCCCCAGTGTCCCCAGTGTCCCCAATGCCCCCCATGTCCCCAATGCCCCCCATGTCCCCAGTGTCCCCAGTGTCCCCAATGTCCCCAATGTCCCTCCATGTCCCCAGTGTCCCCAGTGTCCCCAATGTCCCCAATGTCCCTCCATGTCCCCAGTGTCCCCATTGTCCCCAATGTCCCCAATGTCCCTCCATGTCCCCAATGGCCCCCATGTCCCCAATGTCCCCAGTGTCCCCAATGTCCCTCCATGCTCCCAGTGTCCCCATTGACCCCATTGTCCCCAGTGTCCCCAATGTCCCTCCATGCCCCCAGTGTCCCCAATGTCCCCTGATGTCCCTGGTGTCCCCCATGTCCCCAATGTCTCCCCAATGTCCCCCCTGGCCCCAGTGTCCCCCCTGTCCCCCCTGACCCTGATGTCCCCAATGTCCCTGATGACCCCGATGTCCCTGTGTCCCTCCTGATGTCCCGGTGTCCCCATGACCCCGATGTCCATCCACGTCCCCCATGTCCCCTCCCCCATGTCCCCTGATCTCCCCCCTGACCCCCATGTCCCCCCATGTCCCCTGATGTCCCCCATGTCCCTGATGTCCCCTGTCCCCTCCATGTCCCCATGCCCCTGCTGTCCCCCTGTCCCCCCTGGTGTCCTGTCCTCTGATGTCCCCTGTCCCCTCCATGTCCCCATGCCCCTGGTGTCCCCCTGTCCCCCCACCAATGTCCCCGTCCCCCCCGATGTCCCTATGTCCCTGATGTCCTGCCTGACCCCCCGATGTCCCCCTGTCCCCCCGTGTCCCTGGTGTCCCCCTGTCCCCTGATGTCCTGGTGTCCCCATGACCCCCATGTCCATCCATGTCCCCCCTGTTCCTTGATGTCCCCCATGTCCCTGATGACGCCGTGCCTCTGGCGTCCCCCTGTCCCCCCCAATGTCCCCATGCCCCTGATGTCCCCCTGTCCCCCATATCCCCTGATGTCCCCCCTGACCCCCATGTCCCCAGGCCCCTGATGTCCCCCTGTCGTCCCCCCCCCCCGATGTCCTGGTGTCCCCATGACCCCCATGTCCATCCATGTCCCCCTGTCCCCCCTGATGTCCCCATATCCCTGATGTCCTCAATGTCCCCCTATCCCCTCCAATGTCCCTGTGTCCCCCATGTCCCCATGTCCCCATGCCCCTGATGTCCCCATGTCCCCAATGTCCCCCCAATGTCCCCCCAATGTCCCCATGTCCCCAATGTCTCCAATGTCCCCATGTCCCCCCCAAAGTCCCCAATGTCCCCATGTCCCCCCCGATGTCCCCAATGTCCCCCTGATGTCCCCATGTCCCTCACCATGTCCCCAATGTCCCCCGTCCGTCCCGCTGTCCCCATGTCCCCCCCAATGTCCCCAATGTCCCCAATGTCCCCAGTGTCCCTATTCTTGGCGTGCTGCGGGGGGCAGCCATCTAGCGCCTGCTCGAAGAGGTCCCCCCTGTCCCCCCCGATGTCCCCAATGTCCCCCATGTCCCCATGCCCCCAATGTCCCCCCGATGTCCCCGTGCCCCTGGTGTCCCCCTGTCCCTCCCATGCCCCCGATGTCCCCATGTCCCTCCCGCTGTCCCCATGTCCCCAATGTCCCCGATGTCCCCGATGTCCCCATGTCCCCAATGTCCCCGATGTCCCCGTGTCCCTACTCTTGGCGTGCTGCGGGGGGCAGCCGTCCAGCGTCTGCTCAAAGGGGTCCCCCCTGTCCCCCCAATGTCCCCCCCGATGTCCCCAATGTCCCCCAATGTCCCCAATGTCCCCAATGTCCCCAGTGTCCCTACTCTTGGCGTGCTGCAGGGGGCAGCCGTCCAGCGCCTGCTCGAAGAGGTCCCCCCTGTCCCCCCGATGTCCCCTATCCCCCCAATGTCCCCAATGTCCCCAATGATGTCCCCGATGTCCCCGTGTCCCTACTCTTGGCGTGCTGCGGGGGGCAGCCGTCCAGCGCCTGCTCGAAGAGGTCCCCCCTGTCCCCCCCAATGTCCCCAATGTCCCAATGTCCCCCTGATGTCCCCAATGTCCCCATGTCCCCCCCAATGTCCCCGATGTCCCCGTGTCCCCCCCAGTGTCCCCAATGTCCCCGTGTCCCCCCCGATGTCCCCCATGTCCCCGTGTCCCTCCCGCTGTCCCCCTGTCCCCCCGATGTCCCCGTGTCCCTACTCTTGGCATGCTGCGGGGGGCAGCCGTCCAGCGCCTGCTCGAAGAGGTCCCCCCTGTCCCCCCGATGTCCCCTATCCCCCCAATGTCCCCAATGTCCCCAATGTCCCCAATGTCCCCCCGATGTCCCGATGTCCCCAATGTCCCCAATGTCCCCGTGTCCCCCCCAATGTCCCCGATGTCCCCGTGTCCCTACTCTTGGCGTGCTGTGGGGGGCAGCCGTCCAGCGCCTGCTCGAAGAGGTCCCGTGCCCGCTCCAGCTTGCGGCCGCCGTAGCGCGCCACGAACTTGGACAGGTAGGTCAGCCACAGGTCCCCGACGTGCGGCCAGCGGAACAGCGCGATGCCGCGTTCGTAGGCCTGGGGACAGGGACAGGGACACAGTGACAGTGACACAGTGACACAGTGACAGCGGAACAGCGCGATGCCACGTTCATAGGCCTGGGGACAGGGACAGGGACACAGTGACAGTGACACAGTGACACAGTGACAGTGACAGCGGAACAGCGCGATGCCACGCTCATAGGCCTGGGGACAGGGACAGGGACACAGTGACACAGGGACAGTGACACCGGGACAGCGGAACAGCGCGATGCCACGTTCATAGGCCTGGGGACATGGGGACAATGACACAGTGACAGTGACATCAGGGACATGGGGACAGCAGGGACAGTGACAGTGACAGTGACACAGGGACAGCGGAACAGCGCGATGCCGCGCTCATAGGCCTGGGGACAGGGACAGGGACAGAGTGACAGTGACAGTGACAGCGGAACAGCGCGATGCCCCGCTCGTAGGCCTGGGGACAGGGACAGGGACACAGTGACACAGTGACAGTGACATCAGTGACAGTGACAGTGACAGCGGAACAGCGCGATGCCGCGCTCGTACGCCTGGGGACAGGGACAGGGACACAGTGACACAGGGACAGTGACATCAGTGACAGTGACAGTGGAACAGCGCGATGCCGCGCTCGTACGCCTGGGGACAGCAGGGGACATGGGGACATCAGGGGACAGCAGGGACACAGTGGCACAGGGACACAGGGACAGCGCGATGCCGCGCTCGTACGCCTGGGGACAGGGACACAGTGACACAGTGACACAGTGACAGTGACACAGGGACAGTGACAGCGGAACAGCGCGATGCCGCGCTCATAGGCCTGGGGACAGGGACAGGGACACAGTGACACAGTGACAGTGACACAGGGACAGTGACACAGTGACAGTGACACAGGGACATGGGGACATCAGTGACACAGTGACAGTGACAGCGGAACAGCGCGATGCCGCGCTCGTAGGCCTGGGGACAGGGACAGGGACAGTGACATCAGGGACATGGGGACATCAGGGACATGGGGACACAGTGACACAGTGACAGGGACAGCGGAACAGCGCGATGCCCCGCTCGTACGCCTGGGGACAGGGACACAGTGACAGTGACAGTGACACAGTGACAGTGACACAGGGACAGTGACACAGTGACACAGGGATACAGGGACAGTGACACAGGGACACAGTGACAGTGACACAGGGACAGTGACACAGGGACAGTGACACAGGGACAGTGACACAGGGCCAGCGGAACAGCGCGATGCCGCGCTCGTACGCCTGGGGACATGGGGACAATGACACAGTGACAGTGACACAGTGACAGTGACACAGTTTCACAGGGACAGTGACACAGTGACACAGTGACACAGGGACAGCGGAACAGCGCGATGCCCCGCTTGTAGGCCTGGGGACAGGGACATGGGGACAGCAGGGACAGTGACACAGTGACACAGGGACAGTGACACCAGGACAGTGACACCGGGACAGTGACACAGGGACACAGGGACACAGGGACAGTGACACAGTGACACAGTGACACAGTGACACAGGGACTGTGACACCAGGACAGTGACACAGTGACACAGGGAGACCGGGACAGTGACACAGGGACGGTGACACCGGGACAGGGTGACACTGACACACCCGCAGGGACACCCTCTGCAGCCCCAGGGTCACTGCAGTGTCCCCAGCACCTGCCCGGGGTGTCCCACCCACCCCCCCGGCCACGGGCTGTCCCCAACCCCCCCCCGGCTGTCCCCAACCCCCCCAGCTGTCCCCAACCCCCCTCTGGCTGTCCCCAACCCCCCCCGGCTGTCCCCAACCCCCCCCGGCTGTCCCCAACCCCCCCCAGCTGTCCCCAACCCCTCCCCTGTACATCCCCAGCCCTACCAAGCTGTCCCCAGGTGTGTCCCAGGTGTGTCCCAGGTGTGTCCCAGGTGTGCCCCAGGTATCCCAGGTGTGTCCCAGGTGCCCCAGGTTTGTCCCCAGCTGTCCCCAGGTGTGTCCCAGGTGCCCCCAGGTACCCCCAGGTGCCCCCAGGTGTGTCCCCAGGTGTGTCCCAGGTATGCCCAGGTGTGCCTCAGGTGTCCCCAGGTGCCCCCAGGTGTATCCCAGGTACCCCCAGATGCCCCCAGGTGTACCCCAGGTATCCCAGGTGTGTCCCCCAGGTGTCCCTGCAGTACCCCCAGGTGTGCCCAGGTGCCCCCAGGTGCCCCAGGTACCCCCAGGTGTATCCCCAGGTGCCCCCAGGTGTCCCTGCAGTGCCCCCAGGTGCCCCCAGGTGTCCCTGCAGTGCCCCCAGGTGCCCCCAGGTGTATCCCAGGTGTCCCCAGGTGCCCCCAGGTGTATCCCAGGTGTCCCCAGGTGTCCCCAGGTGTATCCCAGGTGTATCCCAGGTGTCCCCAGGTGTCCCCAGGTGTATCCCAGGTGTATCCCAGGTGTGCCCAGGTGTGTCCCAGATGCCCCCAGGTGTCCCCAGGTGTGTCCCAGGTGTCCCCAGGTGCCCCAGGTGCCCACCTTGAAGCTGTCCTCGAAGCGGCCGTGCTCCTCCAGCAGCAGGGCGTAGTTGATGACGATCTGGGGGGTGGCGATGCGCAGGTCCAGGATCCGCTCGTACACTGCCCGGGTGGACTGCGGGGGACGGACAGACCGACACCGACAGGGACAGACGGACACGGAGGGGACAGACGGACACGGACAGGGACAGAGGGACAGGGACAGGGGGACAGGGACAGGGAGGGGACGGACAGACGGACACGGACAGGGACAGAGGGACAGGGACAGGGGGACAGACGGACAGTGGGACGGGGACAGACAGACGGACAGGGATAGGGGGACAGAGGGACACAGGGACAGGGACAGGGACAGGGACAGGGACACAGGGACAGGGACAGGGACAGACAGACAGACGGACAGATGGACAGAGGGACAGAGGGACAGAGACAGGGGGACAGAGGGACAGACGGACAGGGAGGGGACAGACGGACAGGGGGACAGGAATGGGACAGGGATGGGGACAGGGACAGGGACAGATGGACGGAGAGGGGACAGAGGGACAGAGAGGGGACAGACGGACAGGGAGGGGACAGATGGACAAGGACAGAGGGACAGGGAGGGGACAGGGGACAGGAGGACAGGGACAGAGAGGAGACAGACGGACAGGGACAGAGGGACAGGGAGGGGACAGGGGGATGAGGGACAGACGGACAGAGAAGGGACAAACGGACAGGGTGACAGGGATGGGACAAGGATGGGGACAAGGACAGGGACAGACAGGCAGACGGACACAGGGACAGGGATGGGACAGGGACAGGGGCACATGGAGGACAGACGGACAGAGGGACAGAGACAGAGGGGACAGAGGGACAGAGGGACAGAGGGACAGAGGGACAGAGGGACAGAGAGGGGACAGACGGACAGGGAGGGGACAGAGGGGACAGAGGGACAGAGGGACAGAGGGACAGAGGGGACAGAGGGACAGAGGGGACAGGGGGGACAGAGGGACAGAGGGGACAGGGGGACAGAGGGACAGAGGGGACAGGGGGACAGAGGGGACAGAGGGGACAGAGGGGACAGAGGGGACAGAGGGGACAGCAGGGTCAGCGCCACCCCCAGCACAGCCCGGACACGGGGGGGCCGCAGGGAGCGTCCCCACCCAGGGGCCACAGCCAGGCTGTCCCCAGCACCAACCCAGGTGTCCCCAGGTGCCACCCACACCCACCCCAGGTGCCACCCACAGCCAGCCCAGTGTCCCCAGGTGTCCCCAGGTGTCACCCACACTCACCCCAGGTGTCCCCAGGTGTCCCCAGGTGCCGCCCACACCCACCCCAGGTGTCCCCAGGTGTCCCCAGGTGTCCCCAGGTGCCACCCACAGCCAGCCCAGTGTCCCCCATATCCACCCTGGCGTCCCCCAGGTGTCCACTGTGTCCATTGCAATGTCCCCAGGTGTCCCCTATACCCACCCCGGTGTCCCCAGGTGCCCCCAGACACCCTCAGGTATCCCCAGGTGCCTCCAGGTACCCCCAGGTGCCCCCCCAGGTGTCCCCAGGTGCTCCCAGGTACCCCCAGGTATCCCAGGTGTGCCCCCAGACACCCCCAGGTGTCCCCAGGTGCTTCCAAGTGTCCCCAGGTGCCCCCAAGGCACCCCCAGATGCCCCCAGGTACCCCCAGGCGCCCCCCCAGGTGTCCCCAGACGTCCCCAGGTGTCCCCAGGTGCCCCCAGACACACCCAGGTGCCCCCAGGTGTGTCCCAGGTGGTCCCAGGTGTCCTCAGACATCTCCAGGTACCCCCAGCCCCCCACCAGGTGCTCCCAGGTGCCCCCAGGTGCTCCCAGACACACCCAGGTGCCCCCAGGTGTATCCCAGGTGTGTCCCAGGTGTCCTCAGACATCCCCAGGTGCTCCCAGGTGCCCCCCCAGGTGTCCCCAGGTGCTCCCAGGTGCCCCCCCAGGTGTCCCCAGGTGTCCCCAGGTGTCCCCAGGTGTCCCCAGGTGTCCCCAGGTGCCCGGGCTCACCTGGAAGGTGCCCAGGCTCTCCTCCAGGTCGGCCAGCATGGCCCACACCCGCAGGGATTTGTAGAGCCGGTTCTGCACCGGCTCCGAGGCGTCGAAGTACTCGGCCCGGCGGGCGGGGAGCGCCGTGGCCTTCTGGGGGGGACAAAAGGGGGGACAGGGGTCACAGGGGGGCTCAAATACCCCAAAAACAGCCCCAAAACAGCCCAAAATACCCCAAAACCAGCCTAAAATACCCCAAAACACCCCAAAACAGCCCAAAACCAGCCCAAAATACCCCAAAAGCAGCCCCAAACAGCCCAAAATACCCCAGAAACAGCACAAAACACCCCTAAAAACACCCTAAACCCCCCAAAACCAGCCCAAAATACCCCAGAAACAGCCCTCAACAGCCCCAAACAGCCCCAAAACAGCCCAAAATAGCCCAAAAACAGCCCCAAACAGCCCAAAACCAGCCCAAAATACCCCAGAAACAGCCCAAAAAAGCCCCCCCAAAACTGGCCCCAAACCCCCAAAAGCTGGGCAGGGAGCGCCGTGGCCTCCTGGGGGGGGAAACGGGGGGACAGGTGTCACTGGGGGGCCCAAAATACCCCAAAAACAGCCCAAAACAGCCCAAAATACCCCAAAAACAGCCCAAAACAGCCCAAAATACCCCAAAAACAGCCCAAAACCAGCCCAAAAACAGCCCAAAATACCCCAAAAACAGCCCAAAACACCCCTAAAAACACCCTAAACCCCCCAAAACCAGCCCAAAATACCCCAAAAACAGCCCTAAACAGCCCTAAACAGCCCAAAACCAGCCCCCAAACAGCCCAAAAACAGCCCTAAACAGCCCAAAATACCCCAAAAACAGCCCTAAATACCCCAAAAACAGCACAAAACACCCCTAAAAACACCCTAAACCCCCCAAAACCAGCCCAAAATACCCCAGAAACAGCCCTCAACAGCCCCAAACAGCCTAAAAACACCCAAAACAGCCCAAAAACAGCCCCAAACAGCCCCAAAACAGCCCAAAATAGCCCAAAAACAGCCCCAAACAGCCCAAAACCAGCCCAAAATACCCCAGAAACAGCCCAAAAAAGCCCCCCAAAACTGGCCCCAAACCCCCAAAAGCTGGGCGGGGAGCGCCGTGGCCTTCTGGGGGGGGAAACGGGGGGGAGCCGGGGTCACTGGGGGGCCCAAAATACCCCAAAAACAGCCCAAAACAGCCCAAAATACCCCAAAAACAGCCCAAAACAGCCCAAAACACCCCAAGAACAGCCCAAAATACCCCAAAAACAGCCCAAACCCCCTCAAAACCAGCCCAAAACACCCCAAAAATCCCCCCCAAACCCCCCAAAAGCCGGGCTGGGTGCGCCGTGGCCTTCTGGGGGGGAAAGAGGGGCAAAGGGGTCACTGGGGCCCCAAAACTCCCCAAAACCATCCCAAAACAGCCCAAAAATCCTCCAAACCAGCCCAAAACCAGGCCCAGACATCCCAAAACCAGCACAAAACACCCCAAAACACCCCTAAAAACACCCCAAATACCCCCAAATCCCCCCGAAACAGCCCAAAAACACCCCCAAAACCCCCCGAGCACCCCAAAACAGCCCCACACCTCCCCAGTTTTTGGGGTTTCCCCCCATTTTTAGGAATTCCCGGGGTTTTTTGGGGGGTTCCCCTATTTTGGGGGGTTCTCCCCCATTTTTTGGGGATCACCAGGTTATGGCGTTTCCCCCTTTTCTGCTCCCCCCCATTTTTAGGGTTCCCCTACATTCAGAGCTCCCCTTAACTTGGGGACCCCCCAACCCCATTTTTGGGGTTCCCTCATTTTTGGGGTTCTCCTGTTTTTGGGGTCTTCCCATTTTTTGGGATCCCTCCGTTTCTGGGGTTTCCCACTATTTAGCAGCTCCCATTTTTGGGCTCCCCTCATTTTGGGGGTTCCCTGTTTTTGGGGTTTCTCCAGTTTTGGGGTTCCTCATTTTTGGGGTTCCCCTCATTTTTGGTGTCCCCGTTTTCAGGGTTCTCCTGGTTTTGGGGTGCCCCATTTTTGGGTTTCCCCGTTTTTGGGGTGCCCCAAAATCCCATTTTTGGGGTTTCCCCATTTTTGGGGTTTTCCCATTTTTGGTGTTCCCTGTTTTTGGGGTGCCCCCGTTTTTGGGGCTCCCTGCTTTTGGGATCCCCTGTTTTTCAGCCCCCCCCCCATTTTTGGGGTTCCCCATTTTCGGGATGCCCTGTTTTTGGGTTTTTGGGGTTCCCCATTTTTGGGGTTCCCCATTTTTGGGGTTCCCTGGTTTTGGGTTTTTGGGGTTCCCTGTTTTTGGGGTTCCCCATTTCCGGGGTGCCCCGTATTCGGGGTTCCCGTTTTCAGGGTTCCCCATTTTTGGGGTTCCCCATTTTCGGGGTTCCCGTTTTTGGGGTTCCAGTTTTCGGGTTTCTGGGGTTCCCCGTTTTCAGGGTGCCCCGTTTTTGGGGTTCCCCGTTTTCAGGGTTCCCCATTTTCAGGGTTCCCCATTTTCGGGGTTCCCCATTTTCAGGGTTCCCCATTTTCGGGGTTCCCCATTTTTGGGGTTCCCGTTTTCGGGGTTCCCCATTTTCAGGGTTTCCCATTTTCAGGGTTCCCTGTTTTTGGGTTTTCAGGGCTTTCCATTTTTGGGGTGCCCCATTTTCGGGATTCCCTGTTTTGGGGGTTCCCCGTTTTCGGGGTTCCCTGTTTTTGGGTTTTCGGGGTTCCCCGTTTTTGGGGTGCCCTGTTTTTGGGTTTTTGGGGTTCCCCATTTCTGGGGTTCCCCATTTTCGGGGTTCCCCATTTTCGGGGTGCCCCTCCTCACCCGCAGCACCCTGAGCGCCTCCTGGTGGCGCTGGTGGCGCAGCTCCAGCTCCCCGAACTCGCACCAGACGGCGGCCAGGTCCTCAACGCGCCGGAACGGCACCCGGGTGGCCCGGGACAGGATGGACCGCGCCTGGGGGGACATGGGGACACATGGGGACACATGGGGACATGGACATGGGGACAGGAACGGCACCCGGGTGGCCCGGGACAGGATGGACCGCGCCTGGGGACACATGGGGACATGGGGACAATGGGGACATGGGGACATGGACATGGGGACACATGGGGACAGGAACGGCACCCGGGTGGCCCGGGACAGGATGGAGCGCGCCTGGGGACAGGGGACACATGGGGACACATGGGGACAATGGGGACACATGGGGACAGGGGGACACATGGGGACACATGGGGACATGGACACGGGGACACATGGGGACAATGGGGACACATGGGGACACATGGGGACATGGACATGGGGACAGGATGGAGCGCGCCTGGGGACAGGGGACACATGGGGACACATGGGGACACATGGGGACATGGACATGGGGACAGGAACGGCACCCGGGTGGCCCGGGACAGGATGGAGCGCGCCTGGGGACATGGGGACACATGGGGACACATGGGGACATGGGGACATGGGGACATGGGGACATGGGGACATGGGGACATGGGGACACATGGGGACATGGGGACACATGGGGACACATGGGGACATGGGGACATGGGGACATGGGGACATGGGGACACATGGGGACATGGGGACACGGGGACACATGGGGACACATGGGGACATGGGGACATGGGGACATGGGGACACGGGGACACATGGGGACAATGGGGACAGGAACGGCACCCGGGTGGCCCGGGACAGGATGGACCGCGCCTGGGGACAGGGGGACACATGGGGACAATGGGGACATGGACATGGGGACATGGGGACATGGGGACACATGGGGACACATGGGGACATGGACATGGGGACATGGACATGGGGACATGGGGACACATGGGGACACATGGGGACATGGACATGGGGACATGGGGACACATGGGGACACATGGGGACATGGGGACATGGACATGGGGACATGGACATGGGGACATGGACATGGGGACATGGGGACACATGGGGACACATGGGGACACATGGGGACAATGGGGACACATGGGGACACATGGGGACAATGGGGACACATGGGGACACATGGGGACACATGGGGACATGGGGACACACGGGGACACATGGGGACAATGGGGACACATGGGGACACATGGGGACACATGGGGACAGGATGGACCGCGCCTGGGGACACATGGGGACACATGGGGACACATGGGGACACATGGGGACATGGACATGGGGACACATGGGGACATGGACATGGGGACAGGATGGACTGCGCCTGGGGACAGTGGGGACAATGGGGACAATGGGGACAGGAACCACCCAGGGCTGTCAGTCAGGCTCAGGGGGTGTCACTCATGGCTGTCACTCAGGGGCTGTCACTCAGGGCTGTCACTCAGGGCTGTCACTCAGGGCTGTCACTCAGGGCTGTCACTCAGACCCTTGGCTGTCACTCAGGGCTGTCACTCAGGGGCTGTCACTCAGGCTCTGGGCTGTCACTCAGGGCTGTCACTCAGGGCTGTCACTCAGCGCTGTCACTCAGACCCTTGGCTGTCACCCAGGGCTGTCACTCAGGGCTGTCACCCAGGGCTGTCACTCAGGGGCTGTCACTCAGGGCTGTCACTCAGGGTTCAGGCTGTCACTCAGGGCTGTCACTCAGGGCTGTCACCCAGGGCTGTCACTCAGGGTTCAGGGCTGTCACCCAGAGCTGTCACCCAGGGCTGTCACTCAGGGGCTGTCACTCAGGGCTGTCACCCAGGGCTGTCACTCAGGGTTCAGGCTGTCACTCAGGGCTGTCACTCAGGGCTGTCACCCAGGGCTGTCACTCAGGGTTCAGGCTGTCACTCAGGGCTGTCACTCAGGGGCTGTCCCTCAGGGTTCAGGCTGTCACTCAGGGCTGTCACTCAGGGCTGTCACCCAGGGCTGTCACTCAGGGGCTGTCACTCAGGGCTGTCACCCAGGGCTGTCACTCAGGGGCTGTCCCCCAGGGCTGTCACTCAGGGCTGTCACTCAGGGCTGTCACTCAGGGGCTGTCCCTCAGGGTTCAGGCTGTCACTCAGGGCTGTCACCCAGGGCTGTCCCTCAGGGTTCAGGGCTGTCACTCAGGGCTGTCACCCAGGGCTGTCCCTCAGGGTTCAGGGCTGTCACCCAGGGCTGTCCCCCAGGGCTGTCACCCAGGGCTGTCCCCTAGCCCCAGGGCTGTCACTCAGACTGATGGCTGTCACTCAGGGCTGTCACTCAGGGGCTGTCACTCAGGGCTGTCACTCAGGGCTGTCACTCAGGGTTCAGGGCTGTCACCCAGGGGCTGTCACTCAGGGCTGTCACTCAGGGCTGTCACTCAGGGCTGTCACTCAGGGCTCAGGGCTGTCACCCAGGGGCTGTCACCCAGGGCTGTCCCCCAGGGCTGTCACTCAGGGCTGTCACTCAGGGCTCAGGGCTGTCACTCAGGGTTCAGGGCTGTCACTCAGGGTTCAGGCTGTCACCCAGGGCTGTCCCCAGCCCGCGCTGTCCCCTCACATCGTCCAGCTGCCCGTTGTCCTCGTAGAAGCGGGCGAAGGCCACCCAGAGCTCGTGGGGCCGGCCGGTGGCGCGCTGGGGGTCCACGGTGCGCACGGCCTCCGTGAAGGTCTGGATGATCTGGGGACACGGGGGGACACGGGGACAGCACCGTCACCACGGTGTCACCGCCAAACCCCCCTGCCCACAAGGTCCCCAGGTGTCCCCTACACACAGCCACGCGTCCCCTCCCGTGTCCCCTCCCGTGTCCCTCCCATGTCCCCTCCCGTGTCCCCTCCCGTGTCCCCTCCCGTGTCCCTCCCGTGTCCCCTCCCGGTGTCCCCTCCCGTGTCCCTCCCGTGTCCCCTCCCGTGTCCCCTCCCGTGTCCCCTCCTGGTGTCCCCTCCCGTGTCCCCTCCCGTGTCCCTCCCGTGTCCCCCTCCCGTGTCCCCTCCCGGGTCCCCTCCCGGTGTCCCCTCCCGTGTCCCCTCCCGTGTCCCTCCCGTGTCCCCTCCCATGTCCCCTCCCATGTCCCCTCCCGGTGTCCCCTCCCGTGTCCCCTCCCGTGTCCCCCTCCCGTTCCCCTCCCGTGTCCCCTCCCGTGTCTCTCCCGTGTCCCTCCCGTGTCCCCTCCCGTGTCTCTCCCGTGTCTCTCCCGTGTCCCTCCCGTGTCCCCTCCCGTGTCTCTCCCGTGTCCCTCCCGTGTCCCCTCCCGTGTCCCCCCCTGTGTCCCCTCCTGTGTCCCCTCCCGTGTCCCCTCCCGTGTCCCCCCCTGTGTCCCCTCCCGGTGTCCCCTCCCGTGTCCCTCCCGGGTCCCCTGCCGTGTCCCCTCCCGTGTCCCCTCCCGTGTCCCCCTCCCGTGTCCCTCCCGTGTCCCCTCCCGTGTCCCCCTCCCGTGTCCCCTCCCATGTCCCTCCCGTGTCCCCTCCCGGTGTCCAGCCCCAGCTCCACCTCCTCTGTGGGGACACGGGGACACCAGGGTCAGGGGGTGACAGAGACATGGGGACACGGTGAGAGAGGGACACGGGGACACAGGTCATGGGGACATGGGGACATGGGGACACGGGGTCACAGGGGACATGGGGACACAGGGACATGGGGACACAGGGGACACAGGGACATGGGAAGAGAGCGTCAGGGGACACAGGGGTCACTCACGGGTCACCTCAGGCACAGGGGACACAGGGGTCAGGGGTCACAAAGGGCGTGGGGGGGTCACAGGGGGGGCTCAGGGGACACAGGGAGGACACGGGGACAGCACGGTCACCATGGTGTCACCGCCAAATCCCCCCTGCCCACAATGTCCCCAGGTGTCCCCTACGCACTTCACACATCCCCTCCCGTGTCCCCTCCCGTGTCCCTCCCGTGTCACCTCCCGTGTCCCCTCCCGTGTCTCTCCCGTGTCCCCTCCCGTGTCCCTCCCGTGTCCCTCCCGTGTCCCTCCCATGTCCCCTCCCGTGTCCCCTCCCGTGTCCCTCCCGTGTCCCTCCCGTGTCCCCTCCCGGTGTCCAGCCCCAGCTCCACCTCCTCTGCGGGGACACGGGGACACCAGGGTCAGGGGGTGACAGAGACATGGGGACACAGCGAGAGAGGGACACAGGGTCACAGGGGTCACGGGGACACGGGGACATGGGGACACAGGGGACACAGGTCATGGGGACACGGGAGATACAGGGACACAGGGGACATGGGGACACAGGGACATGGGGACACAGGGACATGGGGTCACAGGGGGCATGGGGACATGGGGTCACAGGGAAGCAGGGGACATGGGGACATAGGGACATGGGGTCACAGGGGACACAGGGGGGACACGGTGGGGAGGACACGGAGGGGACAGCACCGTCACCACGGTGTCACCACCAACCCCCCCTGCCCACAATGTCCCCAGGTGTCCCCTACGCACATCACACGTCCCCTCCCGTGTCCCCCCCCGTGTCCCTCCCATGTCCCCTGCCGTGTCCCCTGCCGTGTCCCCTGCCGTGTCCCCTCCTGGTGTCCAGCCCCAGCTCCACCTCCTCTGTGGGGACACGGGGACACCAGGGTCAGGGGGTGACAGAGACATGGGGACACGGCGAGAGAGGGACATGGGGTCACAGGGGTCACGGGGACACAGGACATGGGGACACAGGTCATGGGGACATGGGGACACGGGAGACACAGGGACATGAGGACATGGGGACACAGGTCATGGGGACATAGGTACACAGGGGACACAGGTTATGGGGACATGGGGACACGGGAGACACAGGGTCACAGGGGGCATGGGGTCACAGGGGTCACAGGGGGCATGGGGACACAGGGAACATGGGGATATAGGGACACAGGGGACACAGGGGGCATGGGGACACAGGGGACACAGGTCATGGGGACATGGGGACATGGGAGAAACAGGGACACAGGGGTCACAGGGACACAGGGGACATGGGGACACAGGGACACGGACATGGGGTCACAGGGGTCACAGGGGGGACACAGAGAGGGGGGACACGGAGGGGACAGCACGGTCACCACAGTGTCACTGCCAAACCCCCCCTGCCCACAATGTCCCCAGGTGTCCCCTACGCACATCACACATCCCCTCCTGTGTCCCCCCCTGTGTCCCCTCCCGGTGTCCCCTCCCGTGTCCCTCCCATGTCCCCTCCCATGTCCCTCCCGTGTCCCCTCCCGGTGTCCAGCCCCAGCTTCACCTCCTCTGTGGGGACATGGGGACACCAGGGTCAGGGGGTGACAGAGACATGGGGACACGGTGAGAGAGGGACACGGGGTCACAGGGGTCACGGGGACACAGGGACATGGGGACACAGGTCATGGGGACATGGGGACATGGGAGACAGAGGGACATGGGGACACAGGGACACGGGGTCACATTTGACATGGGGACACAGGGACATGGGAAGAGAGCATCAGGGGACACAGGGGTCACTCATGGGTCACCTCAGGCACAGGGGACACAGGGGTCAGGGGTCACAAAGGGCATGGGGGGCTCAGGGGTGGCCCCGGGGACACAGAGGGGACATGGAGGGGGGGACACGGAGGGGACAGCACGGTCACCACGGTGTCACCACCAAACCCCCTGAACCACCGCAAACGTCCCCAGGTGTCTCCTACGCATATCACACATCCCCTCCCGTGTCCCCTCCTGTGTCCCCTCCCATGTCCCCTCCCGTGTCCCTGGTGTCCCTCCGGTGTCCCCTGACCTTGTCGGGCTGTCCCTGGTGCAGGGCCACCCTCTTGTGCCACTCGTGGACGTTGTGGGGGTTCTGGCGCAGCAGCACGCTGTTCAGCAGCAGCGGCCGCCGCGCCATCAGCCGCTCGAAGCGCGCCAGCCGCAGCTCCAGCTCCACCTCCTCTGCGGGGACACAGGGACACGGGGTCACAGGGGACACGGGGTCACAGGGGTCACGGGGTCATGGGGACATGGGGACACGGGGGACATGGGGTCAGGGGTCATGGGGACACATGGGGACACAGGGACATGGGGGACATGGTATCAGGGGTCACGGGGGATATGGGGACACAGGGTCTCAGGGTCAGGGTTCATGGGGACACAGGGGACACAGGGGATATGAGGACATGGGGTCAGGGGTCACGGGGACACAGGTCACAGGGTCAGGGGACACAGGGGACATGGGGGACACAGGGACACAGGGTCATGGGGATATGGGGTCAGAGGTCACAGGGGTCACAGGGGACATGGGGTCAGGGGTCATGGAGACACTGGGGACACAGGGACACGAGGACACAGGGGTCATGGGACACCTCAGGCACAGGGGACATAGGGACACAGGGGTCAGGGGACACGGGGGTCACAGGGTCAGGGGACATGGGAGAAAATGGGTCACAGGGGTCATGGGGTCAGGGGTTATGGGGACACAGGGGACATGGGGTCAGGGGTTATTGGGACACGGGGTCACAGGGGACACCGAGGGACATTTCTGGGGTGCCCCACACAGTTCTGGGGTGCCCCACGAGGTTTTTGGGGTGCCCCCAGGGGTTTTGGGGTGCCCCACGCAGTTTTAGGGTTTCCCATGCAGTTTTGGGGTCCCCCCCGGGTTTTTTGGGGTCCCCCCGGGTGTTTTGGGTTCCCCCCGGGGTTTTTGGGCAGTTTTGGGGTTCCCCCCGGGGTTTTTGGAGATCCCCCCGGGGGTTTTGGGGGGTTTTGGGGGGTTTTGGGGCTCCCCCCGGGGTTTAGGGCAGTTTTGGGGTCCCCCCGGGTTTTTTGGGGTCCCCCCCGGGGTTTTTGGAGTCCCCCCAGGTTTTTTGGGGTTTTCCCTGGTTTTTTTGGGGTCCCCCCGGGTTTTTTGGGGTCCCCTCCGGGTTTTTGGGGTTTTTTGGGGCTCCCCCCGGGGTTTTTGGGGGGTTTTTGGGGTGCCCCATGCAGTTTTAGGGTCCCCCCCCGGGGTTTTTGGGGGGTTTTTGGGGTTCCCCCAGGTTTTTTGGGGTTTTCCCTGGTTTTTTTGGGGTCCCCCCCGGGGTTTTTGGGGGGTTTTTGGGGTCCCCCCAGGTTTTTTGGGGTTTTCCCTGGTTTTTTTGGGGTCCCCCCCCGGGGTTTTTGGGGGGTTTTTGGGCTCCCCCCGCACCGTCCTGGCCGCGGCCCAGCTGTGCCTGTGTCTCCAGCAGCGCGGCGATGACGCTCTCCTCGAAGCGCGCGTAGCTGTCGAAGACCTGCGTGAAATCCCGCACCGTCATCACCGTCTGCACGGCTTCCTCGTACACATCCCGGGCCTGGAACGGGATAAAAACCGGGATAAACACCGGGATAAACCGGGATCACCGTCAGCAACGTCTGCACGGCTTCCTCGTACACATCCCGGGCCTGGAACGGGATAAATAACACTGGGATAAACCGGGATAAACCGGGATCACCGTCTGCACCGTCTGCACCGCCTCCTCATAGACATCCCGGGCCTGGAACGGGATAAAAACCGGGATAAACGCCGGGATAAACCGGGATCACCGTCATCACCGTCTGCACCGCCTCCTCATAGACATCCCGGGCCTGGAACGGGATAAACCGGGATAAACACCGGGATAAACTGGGACTGGGGTCTGCACCGTCTGCACGGCTTCCTCGTACACATCCCGGGCCTGGAACGGGATAAACACCGGGATAAACACCGGGATAAACCGGGATCAGCATCTGCACGGCCTCCTCATAGACATCCCGGGCCTGGAACGGGATAAAAACCGGGATAAACACCGGGATAAACACCGGGATAAACCGGGATTGGGGTCTGCACGGCTTCCTCGTACACATCCCGGGCCTGGAACGGGATAAAAACCGGGATAAACACCGGGATAAACCGGGATCACCGTCTGCACAGCCTCCTCGTACACATCCCGGGCCTGGAACGGGATAAACCGGGATAAACCAGGATAAACACCGGGATCACCGTCTGCACCGCTTCCTCATAGACATCCCGGGCCTGGAACGGGATAAACCGGGATAAAAACACCGGGATAAACTGGGACTGGGGTCTGCACCGTCTGCACGGCCTCCTCGTACACATCCCGGGCCTGGAACGGGATAAACATCGGGATAAAAACCGGGATAAACACCGGCATCACTGTCATCACCGTCTGCACGGCTTCCTCGTACACATCCCGGGCCTGGAACGGGATAAACGGGATGGCACCTGGGGACAGGGAGGGTCACACTGTCCCCAGGAGTGTCACCCTGTCCCCAAGGCTGCCACCCCCTCCCCAAAGGTGCCAGCTCCTCCCCAGGGGTGTCACTCTGTCCCCAAGGCTGTCACCCTGTCCCCAGGGGTGTCACCCTGTCCCCAAGGCTGCCAGCCCCTCACAGGGGTGTCACTCTGTCCCTAAAGGTGCCAGCTCCTCCCCAGGGGTGTCACCCTGACCCCAAGGATGTCATCCTGTCCTCAAAGATGTCACACTGTCCCCAGGGGTGTCCCCAAGGGTATCACACTGTCCCCAAGGGTATCACACTGTCCCCAAGGGTGTCACACTGTCCCTAAGGGTGTCACCCTGTCCTCAAGGGTGTCACCCTGTCCCCAAGGGTGTCACCCTGTCCTCAAGGGTGTCACCCTGTCCCCAAGGGTGTCACCCTGTCCCCAGGGGTGTCACCCTGTCCCCAAGGGTGTCACCCTGTCCCCAAGGGTGTCACACTGTCCCCAGGGGTGTCACCCTGTCCCCAAGGGTGTCACCCTGTCCTCAAGGGTGTCACCCTGTCCCCAAGGGTGTCACCCTGTCCCCAGGGGTGTCACCCTGTCCCCAAGGGTGTCACCCTGTCCCCAAGGGTGTCACACTGTCCCCAGGGGTGTCACCCTGTCCCCAGGGGTGTCACACTGTCCCCAAGGGTGTCACACTGTCCCCAGGGGTGTCACCCTGTCCCCAGGGGTGTCACCCTGTCCTCAAAGGTGTCACACTGTCCCCAGGGGTGTCACCCTGTCCCCAAGGGTGTCACTCTGTCCCCAGGGGTGTCACTCTGTCCCCAAGGGTGTCACCCTGTCCTCAAGGATGTCACCCTGTCCCCAAGGGTGTCACTCTGTCCCCAAGGCTGTCACCCTGTCCCCAGGGGTGTCACCCTGTCCCCAAGGGTGTCACCCTGTCCCCAAAGGTGTCACCCTGTCCTCAAGGGTGTCACCCTGTCCCCAGGGGTGTCACACTGTCCCCAAGGGTGTCACACTGTCCCCAGGGGTGACACCCTGTCCCCAAGGGTGTCACCCTGTCCCCAAGGGTGTCACCCTGTCCTCAAGGGTGTCACCCTGTCCCCAGGGGTGTCACCCTGTCCCCAAGGGTGTCACCCTGTCCCCAAAGGTGTCACCCTGTCCTCAAGGGTGTCACCCTGTCCCCAGGGGTGTCACACTGTCCCCAAGGGTGTCACCCTGTCCCCAAGGGTGTCACCCTGTCCTCAAGGGTGTCACCCTGTCCCCAAGGGTGTCACCCTGTCCCCAGGGGTGTCACCCTGTCCCCAAGGGTGTCACCCTGTCCCCAAGGGTGTCACCCTGTCCCCAAGGGTGTCACTCTGTCCTCAAGGCTGTCACTCTGTCCCCAGGGGTGTCACCCTGTCCCCAAGGGTGTCACGCTGTCCCCAAGGGTGTCACACTGTCCCCAGGGGTGTCACCCTGTCCCCAGGGGTGTCACCCTGTCCCCAGGGGTGTCACCCTGTCCTCAAGGATGTCACCCTGTCCTCAAAGGTGTCACACTGTCCCCAGGGGTGTCACCCTGTCCCCAAGGGTGTCACTCTGTCCCCAGGGGTGTCACTCTGTCCCCAAGGGTGTCACCCTGTCCTCAAGGATGTCACCCTGTCCCCAAGGGTGTCACTCTGTCCCCAAGGCTGTCACCCTGTCCCCAGGGGTGTCACCCTGTCCCCAGGGGTGTCACTCTGTCCCCAAGGGTGTCACCCTGTCCCCAAAGGTGTCACCCTGTCCTCAAGGGTGTCACCCTGTCCCCAGGGGTGTCACCCTGTCCCCAAGGGTGTCACCCTGTCCCCAAAGGTGTCACCCTGTCCTCAAGGGTGTCACCCTGTCCCCAGGGGTGTCACACTGTCCCCAAGGGTGTCACACTGTCCCCAGGGGTGACACCCTGTCCCCAGGGGTGTCACACTGTCCCCAAAGGTGTCACACTGTCCCCAGGGGTGTCACACTGTCCCCAAGGGTGTCACGCTGTCCCCAGGGGTGTCACCCTGTCCCCAGGGGTGTCACACTGTCCCCAAGGGTGTCACCCTGTCCCCAGGGGTGTCACACTGTCCCCAAGGGTGTCACACTGTCCCCAGGGGTGTCACCCTGTCCCCAGGGGTGTCACGCTGTCCCCAGGGGTGTCACCCTGTCCCCAGGGGTGTCACACTGTCCCCAAGGGTGTCACCCTGTCCCCAGGGGTGTCACACTGTCCCCAGGGGTGTCACACTGTCCCCAAGGGTGTCACCCTGTCCCCAGGGGTGTCACCCTGTCCCCAAGGGTGTCACCCTGTCCCCAAGGGTGTCACACTGTCCTCAAGGGTGTCACACTGTCCCCAGGGGTGTCACTCTGTCCCCAGGGGTGTCACCCTGTCCTCAAGGGTGTCACCCTGTCCCCAGGGGTGTCACCCTGTCCCCAAGGGTGTCACCCTGTCCTCAAGGGTGTCACTCTGTCCCCAGGGGTGTCACCCTGTCCTCAAGGGTGTCACCCTGTCCTCAAGGGTGTCACTCTGTCCCCAGGGGTGTCACCCTGTCCTCAAGGCTGTCACCCCCTCCCCAAGGGTGTCACTCTGTCCCCAGGGGTGTCACCCTGTCCCCAAGGGTGTCACTGTGTCCCCAAGGGTGTCACCCTGTCCTCAAAGGTGTCACCCTGTCCCCAGGAGTGTCACACTGTCCCCAAGGGTATCACACTGTCCCCAGGGGTGTCACCCTGTCCTCAAGGGTATCACACTGTCCCCAAAGTTGTCACCCTGTCCCCAAGGGTGTCACACTGTCCCCAAGGGTGTCACCCTGTCCCCAGGGGTGTCACACTGTCCCCAAGGGTGTCACACTGTCCTCAAGGGTGTCACCCTGTCCTCAAGGGTGTCACTCTGTCCCCAAGAGTGTCACTCTGTCCCCAAGGGTGTCACACTGTCCCCAACGGTGTCACACTGTCCCCAAGGGTGTCACACTGTCCCCAAGGGTGCCAGCCTCTCCCAAGGGTGTCACCCTGTCCCCAGGAGTGTCACCCTGTCCTCAAGGGTGTCACCCTGTCCTCAAAGGTGTCACACTGTCCCCAAGGCTGTCACCCTGTCCCCAAGGGTGTCACACTGTCCCCAAGGCTGTCACCCTGTCCCCAAGGGTGTCACCCTGTCCTCAAGGGTGTCACCCTGTCCCCAGGAGTGTCACCCTGTCCTCAAGGGTGTCACCCTGTCCTCAAAGGTGTCACACTGTCCCCAAGGGTGTCACACTGTCCTCAAGGGTGTCACTCTGTCCCCAAGGGTGTCACGCTGTCCCCAGGGGTGTCACACTGTCCCCAGGGGTGTCACACTGTCCCCAAGGCTGCCACCCTGTCCTCAAGGGTGTCACCCTGTCCCCAGGGGTGTCACACTGTCCCCAAGGCTGCCACCCTGTCCTCAAGGGTGTCACCCTGCCCCCAGGGGTGTCACCCCCTCCCCAAGTCTGCCAGCCTCTCCCAAGGGTGTCACTCTGTCCCTAAAGGTGCCAGCCCCTCCCCAGGGGTGTCACCCTGTCCCCAAGGGTGTCACTCTGTCCCCAAGGCTGCCAGCCCCTCCCTGGGGTCTCACCCTGCTCCCAGGGGTGTCACCCCTCCCCAAGGGTGTCACCCCCTCCCCAAAGGTGCCACCCCCTCCCCAAGGCTGCCACCCTGTCCCCAAGGCTGTCACCCCCTCCCCAAGGGTGTCACCCCCTCCCCAAGGCTGTCACCCCCTCCCCAAGGCTGCCACCCCCTCCCCGGGCTGTCCCCGCGGTGTCACCTTCTCCAGGTGGCCGCAGCGCACGTAGCAGTCGGCCAGCGCCCCCCAGAGGCGGCCGCGCTGGTCGGTGAAGCGCGTCAGCCCCCCGCGGATGATGCCGCCGGCGTCCAGCGAGCGCACGCGGTCCGGGTGCTGGGAGAGCAGCTCGCACAGCTCCTGCCACAGCTGGGGGAAAACAGAGGGGTTAGAGATCCCAAATCCATCCTAAATCCATCCTAAATCCATCCTAAAACTGCCCCGGGGTGCTGGGAGAGCAGCTCGCACAGCTCCTGCCACAGCTGAGAAAACAGGCCATGAGAGATCCCAAATCCATCCCAAAACTGCCCCAAAACCACCCCAAATCCATCCCCGGGTGCTGGGAGAGCAGCTCGCACAGCTCCTGCCACAGCTGGGGGAGATAGAGGGGTTAGAGACCCCAAAACTGCCCCAAATCCATCCTAAAACTGCCCCAAAACTGCCCCAAATCCATCCCAAATCCATCCCAAAACTGCCCCAAATCCATCCTAAAACCGCCCCAAAACTGCCCCGGGGTGCTGGGAGAGCAGCTCGCACAGCTCCTGCCACAGCTGAGAAAATGGGGGTTAGAGATCCCAAAACTGCCCCAAAACTGCCCCAAATCCATCCTAAAACTGCCCCAAATCCATCCTAAAACTGCCCCAGGGTGCTGGGAGAGCAGCTCGCACAGCTCCTGCCACAGCTGGGAAAACAGGCCATGAGACCCCAAATCCATCCTAAAACCATCCTAAATCCATCCTAAAACTGCCCCAAATCCATCCCAAATCCACCCCAAACCCACCCTGAGACCCCAAACCCCCCCGTGACCCCCAGCGCCCTCAGGGACCCCCCAGGAGCACCAGGTGACCCCAGGAGCTGCCCGGGGTGTGACCCCTGGGCCCTCCCTGGGCCTTCTCCCGACCACCCCAGGTGTCCCCAGGTGTCCCCAGGTGTCCCCCCAGGTGTCCCCAGGTGTCCCCAGGTATTTCCAGGCATCCCCAGGTGTGCCCAGGTGTCCCCCCAGGTGTCCCCAGGTGTCCCCAGGTGTCCCCAGGTGCCTCCCCAGTTGTCCCCAGGTGTCCCCAGGTGCCTCCCCAGGTGTCCCCAGGTGCCTCCCCAGGTGTCCCCACATGCTCCCAGACGTCCCTAGGTGCTCCCCCAGGTGCCCCCACGTGTGCCCAGGTGCCCCCCCAGGTGTCTCCAGGTGTGCCCAGATACCCCCAGATGTCCCCAGGTGCCTCCCCAGGTATTTCCAGGTATCCCCAGGTGTCCCCCAAGATCCCCCGAGATCCCCCCAGGTGTCCCTGGGTGCCCCCCAAGTGTCCCCAGGTATCCCCAGGTGCCTCCCCAAGTGTCCCCAGGTGTCCCCCCAGGTGTGTCCTGTGTCCCCCCCAGCCCCTTGGTCCCCACCTGCTGCCCTGGGTCACTCCTGCCCCCTCTGCTTCCCCAGGTGCCTCTCCAGGTACCCCGTGACCTTCTCAGCCCCCAAAGGTGCCCCCAGGTACCCCCTCCAGGTGTCCCCAGGTGCCTCCCCAGGTGCCTCCCCAGGTATTTCCAGGTATCCCTAGGTGTCCCTCAAGATGTCCCCAGACATCCCCAGGTGCCCCCAGGTGTGCCCAGGTGTCCCCCCAGGTGTCCCTAGACATCCCCAGGTGCCCCCAGGTGTGCCCAGGTGTCCCCCCAGGTGTCCCTAGACATCCCCAGGTGCCCCCAGGTGTGCCCAGGTGTCCCCCCAGGTGTCCCTAGACATCCCCAGGTATCCCCAGGTGGCCCCCCAGGTATCCCCAGGTGTCTCCCGTGATGTCCCCAGACATCCCCAGGTGCCCCCAGGTGTGCCCAGGTGCCTCCCCAATGTGTCCCCAGATGTCCCCAGACATCCCCAGGTGTCCCCCCAGGTGTCCCCAGGCGTCCCTAGCTGCTCCCCCAGGTGTCCCTAGACATCCCCAGGTATCCCCAGGTGGCCCCCCAGGTATCCCCAGCCCCCCCAGGTGCCCCCAGGTGCCCCCCCAGGTATCTCCAGCCCCCCCAAGTGCCCCCCCAGGTGTCCCTAGATATCCCCAGGTATCCCCAGGTATCCCCAGCCCCCCCAGGTGCCCCCCCAGGTACCCCCCAGGTACCCCCCAGGTGCCCCCCAGGTGCTCTCTCACCTGGTAGTTGGACTTGCCCTGGCGGGACACGAAGCGCTCGTCGTTCACCAGCCGGGCCAGCACCTGCGCAGCCTCGTCCAGGCGGCCGACGGAGCGCAGGTAAGCGACGTACTGCTCCGCCTCCTCGGGGCACAGCTGGGGACAGGACACACCTGTGTCACCTGTATGTCACCTGTGTCACACCTGTGTGTGTCACCTGAACCCCCCCGTACTGCTCCGCCTCCTCGGGGCACAGCTGGGGACAATGACACACCTGTGTCACCTGTATGTCACCTGTGTACACCTGTGTGTGATACCTGTGCCACCTGAACCCCCCCGTACTGCTCGGCCTCCTCGGGGCACAGCTGGGGACAATGACACACCTGTGTACACCTGTGTGTGATACCTGTGCCACCTGAACCCCCCCGTACTGCTCGGCCTCCTCGGGGCACAGCTGGGGACAATGACACACCTGAGTCACACCTGTGTGCCCTACCTGTGCCACCTGAACCCCCCCGTACTGCTCCGCCTCCTCGGGGCACAGCTGGGGACAGGACACACCTGAGTCACCTGTGTGTGACACCTGAACCCCCCCGTACTGCTCGGCCTCCTCGGGGCACAGCTGGGGACAGCACACCTGGGTCACACCTGGGTCACACCTGTGTGTGTCACCTGAACCCCCCCGTACTGCTCGGCCTCCTCGGGGCACAGCTGGGGACAATGACACACCTGTGTACACCTGGGTCACACCTGGGTCACACCTGAACCCCCCCCGTACTGCTCCGCCTCCTCGGGGCACAGCTGGGGACAATGTCACCTGTGTCACACCTGTGTCACCTGGGTCACACCTGTGTGTGTCACCTGAACCCCCCCGTACTGCTCCGCCTCCTCGGGGCACAGCTGGGGACAATGACACACCTGTGTACACCTGTGTGCCCTACCTGTGACACCTGAACCCCCCCGTACTGCTCGGCCTCCTCGGGGCACAGCTGGGGACAGGACACACCTGGGTCACCTGTATGTCACCTGTGTCACACCTGTGACACCTGTGTGTGACACCTGAACCCCCCCGTACTGCTCGGCCTCCTCGGGGCACAGCTGGGGACAATGACACCTGAGTCACACCTGGGTCACACCTGTGTCACCTGTGTGCCATACCTGTGTCACCTGAACCCCCCTGTACTGCTCCGCCTCCTCGGGGCACAGCTGGGGACAGCACACCTGTGTCACACCTGTGTGTGATACCTGTGCCACCTGAACCCCCCCGTACTGCTCGGCCTCCTCGGGGCACAGCTGGGGACAGCACACCTGGGTCACACCTGTGTCACACCTGTGTGACACCTGAACCCCCCCGTACTGCTCGGCCTCCTCGGGGCACAGCTGGGGACAGGACACACCTGTGTCACACCTGTGTACACCTGTGTGCCCTACCTGTGCCACCTGAACCCCCCCGTACTGCTCGGCCTCCTCGGGGCACAGCTGGGGACAGGGCACACCTGGGTCACACCTGGGTCACACCTGTGTGTGCCACCTGAACCCCCCCGTACTGCTCCGCCTCCTCGGGGCACAGCTGGGGACAGGGCACACCTGGGTCACACCTGGGTCACACCTGTGTGTGCCACCTGAACCCCCCCGTACTGCTCCGCCTCCTCGGGGCACAGCTGGGGACAGCATACCTGAGTCACCTGTATGTCACCTGTGTGTGCCACCTGAACCCCCCCGTACTGCTCTGCCTCCTCGGGGCACAGCTGGGGACAATGACACCTGAGTCACCTGTATGTCACCTGTGTCACACCTGTGTGCCATACCTGTGCCACCTGAACCCCCCCGTACTGCTCGGCCTCCTCGGGGCACAGCTGGGGACAATGACACACCTGTGTCACACCTGTGTCACACCTGTGTCACCTGAACCCCCCTGTACTGCTCCGCCTCCTCGGGGCACAGCTGGGGACAGGACACACCTGTGTACACCTGTGTGTGTCACCTGAACCCCCCCGTACTGCTCTGCCTCCTCGGGGCACAGCTGGGGACAGCAATGTCACACCTGTGTCACACCTGTGTCACCTGTGTCACCTGAACCTCAGGGTCACCTGCGCACCAAAGCGTGTCCCCAGACATCTCAGGTGTCCCCACGTGTCACCCGAGGGGACACTGCCACTTGTGTCACTGCAAGGTGTTTGCATCCCCAGGTGTGCCCCCAGGTATGCCCAGGTATCTCAGGTGTGCCCAGGTGCCCCCAGGTGTGCCCAGGTGTCGCAGGTACCTTGAGGAAGCGGCGGAAGATGCGCACGGCGGTCTCGGGCAGCGGGTGCCTGTGTGACCCCCTGTCCCCAGGTGTGTCCCCCTGTCCCCAGGTGCCCCCAGGTATCTCAGGTGCTCCCAGGTGTGCCCAGGTGTGTGCCCAGGTGTACCCAGGTAGCTCAAGTGTGCCCCCAGGTGTGCCCAGGTGTATCCCCAGGTATCCCCAGGTGTGCCCAGGTGTCTCAGGTACCTTGAGGAAGCGGCGGAAGACGCGCACGGCGGTCTCGGGCAGCGGGTGCCGGCGCACGAAGCTCAGGTATGGCGGCCAGAGGCGGCGGTGCTGGGTGATGGGCAGCGCCCGCAGCGCCCGGTCAAACGTCCGGCGCGTCCGCGTCACCCGGCCCTGCTCGGCCAGGAACTGGCAGTAATCCAGCCAGATCCGCGGCATCTGGGGACAGGGGACAGTCAGGGGACATTGGGGACATCCGTGGGGACATTGGGGACATTGGGGACACAGCCAGGAACTGGCAGTAATCCAGCCAGATCCGCGGCATCTGGGGACAGCCATGGGGACATCCATGGGGACATTGGGGACATCCATGGGGACATCAGGGACATTGGGGACATCCATGGGGACATTGGGACACAGCCAGGAACTGGCAGGAATCCAGCCAGATCCGCGGCATCTGGGGATAGCGGGGACATTGGGGACATTGGGGACATTGGGGACATCCATGGGGACATTGGGGACAGTGGGGACATCCATGGGGACATGGGGACATTGGGGACATCCATGGGGACATTGGGGACATTGGGACACAGCCAGGAACTGGCAGTAATCCAGCCAGATCCGCGGCATCTGGGGACACGGGACATCCATGGGGACATTGGGGACATCCATGGGGACAGGGGACACAGCCAGGAACTGGCAGTAATCCAGCCAGATCCGCAGCATCTGGGGACACGGGGACAGTCAGGGGACATTGGGGACATTGGGGACAGCAGGGACATTGGGGACACAGCCAGGAACTGGCAGTAATCCAGCCAGATCCGCGGCATCTGGGGACATTGGGGACATCAGGGGACATCCATGGGGACATTGGGGACATCCATGGGGACATTGGGGACATGGGGACATTGGGGACACAGCCAGGAACTGGCAGTAATCCAGCCAGATCCGCGGCATCTGGGGACAGGGGACATTGGGGACATTGGGGACATCCATGGGGACATCAGGGACATGGGGACACAGCCAGGAACTGGCAGCAATCCAGCCAGATCCGCGGCATCTGGGGACAGGGGACATTGGGGACATCCATGGGGACATCCATGGGGACACTGGGGACATTGGGGACACAGGGACATCCACAGGGACATTGGGGATGTTGAGGACATTGGGGTCGTTGGGGACAGCAGGGACATTGAGGGTATTGGGGACACCGGGGACACTGGGGATATTGGGGACATGGGGACATCCATGGGGACACAGCCAGGAACTGGCAGTAATCCAGCCAGATCCGCGGCATCTGGGGACAGGGGACATGGGGACATTGGGGACATCCATGGGGACATTGGGGACATCCATGGGGACATCCATGGGGACATTGGGGATGTTGGGGACATTGAGGGTATACTGGGGATATTGAGGACATTGGGGACAGGGGACATGGGGACATCCATGGGGACAGCGGGGACATTGGGGACATGGGGACATCCATGGGGACATTGGGGACATCCGTGGGGACACAGGGACATTAGGGACATTGGGGACAGCAGGGACATCGGGGACATCCATGGGGACATTGGGGACACAGCCAGGAACTGGCAGTAATCCAGCCAGATCCGCGGCATCTGGGGACACGGGACATGGGGACATCCATGGGGACATGGGGACATTGGGGACATCCATGGGGACATTGGGGACATGGGGACACAGCCAGGAACTGGCAGGAATCCAGCCAGATCCGCGGCATCTGGGGACAGCCATGGGGACATTGGGGACATGGGGACATGGGGACATTGGGGACATCCATGGGGACATTGGGGACAGTGGGGACATTGGGGACATTGGGGACACAGCCAGGAACTGGCAGTAATCCAGCCAGATCCGCGGCATCTGGGGACAGCCATGGGGACATTGGGGACATGGGGACATGGGGACATTGGGGACATCCATGGGGACATTGGGGACATGGGGACATTGGGGACATTGGGGACACAGCCAGGAACTGGCAGTAATCCAGCCAGATCCGCGGCATCTGGGGACACGGGACATGGGGACATCCATGGGGACATGGGGACATTGGGGACATCCATGGGGACATTGGGGACATGGGGACACAGCCAGGAACTGGCAGGAATCCAGCCAGATCCGCGGCATCTGGGGACATTGGGGACATCAGGGGACATTGGGGACAGCAGGGACATTGAGAGTATTGGGGACACTGGGGATATTGGGGACATTGGGGGCATGGGGGACAAGGGGGGACATTGGGGACATTGGGGACATGGGGACATCCATGGGGACATTGGGGATGTTGGAGACATTGGGGACATGGAGACATTGGGGACACTGGGGACATGGGGACATCCACGGGGACATTAGGGACACTGCGGGCATTGGGGACAGTGGAGACACTGGGTATATTGGAGACATTGGGGACACTGGGGGCAGGGGGGACATTGGAGACATTGGGGACACTGGGGACATCCGGTGGATCTCGGTGTCCACAAGTGGCCGGAGCCACCCCAGGGTGGCTGAGGGGGACACTGCCCTCCCCGTGCCCCGACTGCCCCTCGTTGTCCCCCCCGGTGT
The DNA here is from genome assembly GCA_016584745.2 of Phylloscopus trochilus trochilus. Classification (NCBI taxonomy): domain Eukaryota; kingdom Metazoa; phylum Chordata; class Aves; order Passeriformes; family Phylloscopidae; genus Phylloscopus; species Phylloscopus trochilus. The sequence continues at coordinate 69,031 of WQNJ02000347.1, read as the reverse complement.
CCCCACCCCTCCTGTCCCACCTCTGTCCCGTGTCCCCTCCGTGTCCCATTCACCCCACCTTGTCCCTGCCTTCATCCCCTCCCTGTCCCACCGGTGTCCCCATGCCCCACTGGTGCCCCCATGTCCCACCGGTGTCCCCGCATCCCAGTTGTGTCCCCTCTCTGTCCCTGTCACCTCCCTGCCCCATGTCCCCATGCCCCACCAATGTCCCCATGCCCCACTGGTGTCCCCACGCCCCATGTCCTACTGGTGTCCCCATGTCCCACCGGTGTCCCCTCACCCCGTGTCCCTCTCTGTCCCTGTCCCCTCCCCTTCCCCGTGTCCCCTGCACTCCCTGTGTCCCCCCATCCCCCTCATCCCCCCCACGCCCTGCCCACCCCCAATGTCCCCGTGTCCCCTGCTGTCCCCAATGTCCCTGCTGTCCCTCCATGTCCCCTGCTGTCCCCAATGTCCTCCACTGTTGCCTGCTGTCCCCAGTCTCCCCGCTGTCCCAATGTCCCTGCTGTCCCTCCATCTCCCCAGTGTCCCCAATGTCCCCCATGTCCCCACTGTCCCTGCTGTCCCCATGTTCCCATTGTCCCCCCATGTCCCCCATGTCCCTGCTGTCCCCCATGTCCCCCATCCCCCCACTGTCCCTCCATGCCCCTATTGTCCCCGCTGTCTCCCATGTCCCCAATGTCCCCTGTGTCCCTGCTGTCCCCATTGTCCCCGCAGTCCCCCCATGTCCCCAATGTCCCCACTGTCCCTGCTGTCCCCGTGTCCCCAATGTCCCCCATGCCCCTGCTGTCCCCATGTCCCCAATGTCCCCACTGTCCCTGCTGTCCCCGTGTCCCCAATGTCCCCCATCCCCCCACTGTCCCTCCATGTCCTTGGTGTACCCCATGCCCCTACTGTCCCCAATGTCCCCATGTCCCCGCTGTCCCCCGCTGTCCTCCCCAATGTCCCCATGTCCCCGTGTCCCCCTGTCCCCATGTCCCTGCTGTCCCCCATGCCCCCGCTGTCCCCTGTGTCCCTGCTGTCCCCAATGTCCCCAATGTCCCCCATGTCCCTGCAGTCCCCGCAGTCCCCACTGTCCCCCGATGTCCCTGATGTCCCCAATGCCCCCCCGTGTCCCCATGTCCCCGTTGTCCCCAGTCTCCCCGCTGTCCCAATGTCCCTGCTGTCCCTCCATCTCCTCAATGTCCCCTATGTCCCCATGTCCCCCCTGTCCCCCCCGGTGTCCCGTACCTTGTGCATGAACACCAGGGCTCTCTCGTGCACGGCGTTGGCCTCCTCAAAGGCCGGGTCCGAGGGGCAGCGCCCCTTCACCTGCGCCCGCCGCTGCCGCAGGTACTGGTACCACAGCTTGTAACTGCAGGGACAGGTGAGACAGGTGTGTCAGGTGTGGCACCTGGGACAGGTGTGTCACCTGGGACACCTGGGACAGGTACTGGTACCACAGCTTGTAACTGCAGGGACAGGTGAGACAGGTGTGTCACCTGGGACAGGTGTGTCACCTGGGACACCTGGGACACCTGGGACACCTGGGACACCTGGGACAGGTACTGGTACCACAGCTTGTAACTGCAGGGACAGGTGGGACAGGTGTGTCAGGTGTGGCACCTGGGACAGGTACTGGTACCACAGCTTGTAACTGGGGGGGAGACAGGTGGGACAGGTGTGTCACCTGGGACAGGTGTGTCACCTGCCACAGGTACTGGTACCACAGCTTGTAACTGCACAGGGGACAGGTGTGTTACCTGGGACAGGTGTGTCAGGTGTGTCACCTGGGACAGGTGTGGCACCTGGGACACCTGGGTCACCTGGGACACCTAGCACAGGTACTGGTACCACAGCTTGTAACTGCACAGGGGATAGGGACAGGTGTGTTACCTGGGACAGGTGTGACACCTGGGACACCTAGCACAGGTACTGGTACCACAGCTTGTAACTGCACAGGGGGACAGGTGTGTCACCTGCCGCAGGTACTGGTACCACAGCTTGTAACTGCACAGGGGGAGAGGGACAGGACAGGTGTGTCACCTGGGACAGGTGTGTCACCTGCCGCAGGTACTGGTACCACAGCTTGTAACTGCAGGGACAGGACAGGTGTGTCAGGTGTGTCAGGTGTGGCACCTGGGTCACCTGCTGCAGGTACTGGTACCACAGCTTGTAACTGCAGGGACAGGGACAGGACAGGTGTGTCAGGTGTGGCACCTGGGACAGGTGTGTCACCTGCCACAGGTACTGGTACCACAGCTTGTAACTGCAGGGACAGGGGGACAGGTGTGTCAGGTGTGTCACCTGGGACACCTGGCACAGGTACTGGTACCACAGCTTGTAACTGCACAGGGGGACAGGTGTGTCACCTGCCGCAGGTACTGGTACCACAGCTTGTAACTGCAGGGACAGGTGTGTCAGGTGTGGCACCTGGGCCAGGTGTGTCACCTGCCGCAGGTACTGGTACCACAGCTTGTAACTGCACGGGGGACAGGGACAGGTGTGTTACCTGGGTCACCTGGGCCAGGTGTGTCACCTGGGACACAGGTACTGGTACCACAGCTTGTAACTGCACAGGGGGACAGGGACAGGACAGGTGTGTCAGGTGTGGCACCTGGGTCACAGGTACTGGTACCACAGCTTGTAACTGCAGGGACAGGGACAGGACAGGTGTGTCAGGTGTGTCACCTGCCACAGGTACTGGTACCACAGCTTGTAACTGCACAGGGGACAGGACAGGTGTGTCACCTGGGACAGGTGTGACACCTGGGACACCTGGCACAGGTACTGGTACCACAGCTTGTAACTGCACAGGGGGGACAGGGGGACAGGTGTGTCAGGTGTGGCACCTGGGACACCTGGGGCACCTGGGACACCTGCCACAGGTACTGGTACCACAGCTTGTAACTGCAGGGGGAACAGGACAGGTGTGTCACCTGGGACAGGTGTGGCACCTGGGACACCTGGGACACCTGGCACAGGTACTGGTACCACAGCTTGTAACTGCAGGGACAGGTGTGTTACCTGGGACAGGTGTGTCACCTGCCGCAGGTACTGGTACCACAGCTTGTAACTGCACAAGGGACAGGTGTGTCAGGTGTGGCACCTGGGCCAGGTGTGACACCTGGGACACCTGGCACAGGTACTGGTACCACAGCTTGTAACTGCGGGGGGAACAGGACAGGTGTGTCACCTGGGACAGGTGTGGCACCTGGGACACAGGTACTGGTACCACAGCTTGTAACTGCACAGGGGGACAGGTGTGTCAGATGTGTCAGGTGTGTCACCTGCCGCAGGTACTGGTACCACAGCTTGTAACTGCAGGGACAGGGGGGACAGGACAGGTGTGTCAGGTGTGTCACCTGGGACAGGTGTGTCACCTGGGACACCTGGGACAGGCACTGGTACCACAGCTTGTAACTGCAGGGACAGGGACAGGACAGGTGGGACAGGTGTGTCAGGTGTGGCACCTGGGACAGGTGTGTCACCTGGGACACCTAGCACAGGTACTGGTACCACAGCTTGTAACTGCGGGGATAGGGACAGGTGTGTCACCTGGGACACAGGTACTGGTACCACAGCTTGTAACTGCACAGGGAGACAGGACAGGTGTGTCAGGTGTGGCACCTGGGCCAGGTGTGTCACCTGCCACAGGTACTGGTACCACAGCTTGTAACTGCGGGGATAGGGACAGGTGTGTCACCTGGGACACCTGGGACACCTGGCACAGGTACTGGTACCACAGCTTGTAACTGCACAGGGGACAGGTGGGACAGGTGTGTCACCTGGGACAGGTGTGGCACCTGGGTCACCTGGGGCACAGGTACTGGTACCACAGCTTGTAACTGTGGGGACAGGGACAGGTGTGTCACCTGGGACACCTGGGCCAGGTGTGTCACGTCTGACACCTGTGTTACCTGGGTCACCTGGCACCGGGGACACCCTTGACAGCCCTGCCACCTGTGCCCCCCCTGCCACCAGCCACCCCCTGGCACCTGTGTCACCTGTGCCACTGCCATCACCTGGGCCACCTGTCCCCTACCTGTGCCACCTGTCACCTGTGTCATCCATCACCCACCTGTGCCACCCCTGTCCCCCTGGGAACACCCAGGCCGTCCCTGTCACCCACACCAGGGCCCTGAGGTGCCCCCCAGGTGTCCCCAGGTGCCTCCCAGGTGTCCCCAGGTGTCCCCAGGTGTTCCCAGGTAGGTTCCAGGTGTCCCCCAAGCGAGCCCAGGTGAGCCCCCAAAGGTCCCTGAGCCTTCCAAGGGCGCCTCTGGTGCCCCCAGGTGTGACACAGGTGTACCCCAGGTGTGTCACAGGTGTACCCCAGGTGTGTCCCAAGTGTGTCTCAGGTGTGCTCAGGTGTATTCCAGGTGTGCCCATATCTCTTCAGGTGTGCCCAGGTGTGTCTCCAACCCCCCCAAGTGTGTCCAGGTGTGCGCAGCTCCCCCCAGGTGTGTCCCAGCTGCCCACCAGGTGTGCCCAGGTGTATTCCCAGTGCCCCCAGGTACCCCCTGGTGTGTCCAGGTGTGCTCAGGTACTCCCAGGTGTGCCCAGGTGAATCCCAGGTGTGCCCATGTCTCCCCAATGCCCCCAGGTGTATCCCAGGTGTGCGTGCCCAGGTGTATCCCAGGCGCCCCACAGGTGTGTCCCAGGTGTGTCCCAGGTGCTCCCCAGGTGTCCCCATGTCTCCCCAATGCCCCCAGCTGTACCCAGGTGTCCCCAAGTGCCCCCCAGGTGTGCCCAGGTGCCCTCCAGCTGTGCCCAGGTGCCCCCAGGTGCCCCTCAGGTGTCCCCCAGGTGTACCCCAGGTGTATTCTCAGTGCCCCCAGGTACCACCCTGATATGTCCAGGTGTGCCCAGGCGTACCCAGGTGCCCCCCAGGTGTGCCCAGGTGTATCTGAGGTGTATCCCAGCTGTAGCCAGGTATACCCTAGGTGTACCCAGGTGTACCCAGGTGTACCCAGGTGTGCCCAGGTGTGCCCAGGTGTATCTGAGGTGTACCCCAGCTGTGCCCAGGTGCGTGCAGGTGTACCCCAGGTGTATCCCAGCTGTACCCAGGTGTGCTCAGGTGTACCCCAGGTACCCCCCATGCCCCCCCAGGTGCTCCCCAGGTGTGCCCAGGTACCCCCATGCCCCCCAGGTGCCCCCCAGGTGTGCCCAGGTGCCCCCCATGCCCCCCAGGCCCCCCAGGTGTGCCCAGGTGCGGTACCTGCCGGGCAGCTCCCGCAGCGCTCTCTCGTAGATCTGGTTGAGGCGGGGGCGGGGCCCGCGCTGCCGGGCCTGAGCGTAACGGAGCCAACCCCGGACAGAGAACGGGTTCCTGAGGAGCTCCTCCTCGTGCTGCACCTCCTCATCCTCCTAAAGGGGGGACATTGGGGACAGTCAGGGGACATTGGGGACATTGGGGACACACAGACACAGCTCCTCCTCGTGCTGCACCTCCTCATCCTCCTGGGGACAGACAGGGGACATTGGGGACATTGGGGACACACAGCTCCTCCTCGTGCTGCACCTCCTCATCCTCCTGGGGACAGACAGGGGACATTGGGGACATTGGGGACATTGGGGACACACAGAGACACGGCTCCTCCTCGTGCTGCACCTCCTCGTCCTCCTAAAGGGGACAGAGAGGGGACATTGGGGACACTGGGGACATTGGGGACACACACAGACACAGCTCCTCCTCGTGCTGCACCTCCTCATCCTCCTGGGGACAGACAGGGGACATTGGGGACATTGGGGACATTGGGGACACACAGCTCCTCCTCGTGCTGCACCTCCTCATCCTCCTGTGGGGACATTGGGGACATTGGGGACAGTGGGGACAGTGGGGACAGTGGGGACAGTGGGGACATTGGGGACAGTGGGGACATTGGGGACATTGGGGACACACACAGACACAGCTCCTCCTCGTGCTGCACCTCCTCATCCTCCTGTGGGGACATTGGGGACATTGGGGACATTGGGGACACACAGACACAGCTCCTCCTCGTGCTGCACCTCCTCATCCTCCTGTGGGGACATTGGGGACAGTCAGGGGACATTGGGGACACACAGCTCCTCCTCGTGCTGCACCTCCTCATCCTCCTGGGGACAGAGAGGGGACATTGGGGACATTGGGGACAGTCAGGGGACATTGGGGACATTGGGGACATTGGGGACACACAGCTCCTCCTCGTGCTGCACCTCCTCATCCTCCTGGGGGGACATTGGGGACAGTGGGGACATTGGGGACATTGGGGACACAGAGACACAGCTCCTCCTCGTGCTGCACCTCCTCATCCTCCTAAAGGGGACATTGGGGACAGTCAGGGGACATTGGGGACATTGGGGACAGTCAGGGGACATTGGGGACATTGGGGACATTGGGGACATTGGGGACACACAGCTCCTCCTCGTGCTGCACCTCCTCATCCTCCTGGGGACAGAGAGGGGACATTGGGGACATTGGGGACAGTCAGGGGACATTGGGGACATTGGGGACACACAGAGACACAGCTCCTCCTCGTGCTGCACCTCCTCATCCTCCTGTGGGGACATTGGGGACATTGGGGACATTGGGGACATTGGGGACATTGGGGACACACAGCTCCTCCTCGGGCTGCACCTCCTCATCCTCCTGGGGACAGAGAGGGGACATTGGGGACACTGGGGACATTGGGGACACACAGCTCCTCCTCGTGCTGCACCTCCTCATCCTCCTAAAGGGGACAGACAGGGGACATTGGGGACATTGGGGACAGTCAGGGGGGGACAAAGGGACCAGGATGGGGGGGAGGGGACAGGACAGATCCCAGGGGGGGACAGGGACAGAGAGCGAGGGGACAGCGACACGGGAGGGGACAGTTGGGGACAGAAGGGGACAGGGATGGGGACAGGGAGGGGACAGCGAGGGGACCGGGAGGGGACAGGGAGGGGACAGCGAGGGGACCGGGAGGGGACAGCGAGGGGACAAGGAGGGGACAAGGAGGGGACAAGGAGGGGACAGGGAGGGACAGGGAGGGGACAGGGATGGGGACAGGGATGGGGACAGGGAAGGGACAGGGAGGGGGACAGGGAGGGGACAGGGAGAGGGGACAGGGAGAGGGGACAGGGAGAGGGGACAGGGAGAGGGGACAGGGAGGGACAGGGAGGGGACAGTTGGGGACAGGAGGGCCCGGGCCCCGCACTCACAAAGCACAGCTCGGGCCGCTCCGGGCCCGGCCCCGCTCCCGCCTCCGCTTCCGCTCCCGGCCCCGCTTCTGCCACGGCTCCCGGCCCCGGTTCTTCCTTGGCTCCCGGCTCCTGCTCCAGCCCGGGCGCCGTTCCCGTTCCCGTTCCCGCTCCCGGCGGCTCCTCCCGCGCCGCCATCTCCGCCTCAGCCGCCGCCATCTCCCCGCGCGCCGCCCTCACTTCCGGCGCGCTGCGCTCACTTCCGGCGCGCTGCTCTCCGTCCTGCCCGCGCTGCCTTCTCATTGGCCCACCTAGCTTTCGCCCCACCCCCTAGCCCCGCCCCCTCGCCAATAGACGGCGGCGGTACTGGAGATGCGGCCAATGGGAGGGAGCGGTGTTGCGGGGTTGGTAGAGCCGGAAGCGCAGGGAGGCTGGAGGAACCATGGGGGTGAAGCTGGAGATCCTGAGGGTGCGGGGGGGGAACCGGGGGGCGGGGGAGGGGCAGAACCGGGGGGGGCAATAACGGGGGGGGGGGTGGGGGGGGCGCAAAACCGGGGCGGGGGCAATGGGGGAGGGGCAGAAAGGGCGGGAACCCCTGGGGTCAGTGGGGGGAGGGGCGCTGGGGGGTGACACAGGAGGTGGCACAGGTGACACAGGGGATGGCACAGGTGACATAGGTGACATAGGAGGTGACACAGGTGACACAGGGGATGGCACGGGTGGCACAGTTGGCACAGGGTTGGCACAGGAGGTGGCACAGGAGGTGGCACAGGGATGGCACAGGTGGCACAGGGGATGGCACAGGTGGCACAGGTGACACAGGAGGTGGCACAGGGGATGGCACAGGGGTGACACAGGAGATGTCCCAGGAGGTGGCACAGATGACACAGAGGTGTCCCAGGTGACACAGGAGGTGGCACAGGGGATGGCACAGGGGATGGCACAGGTGACATAGGTGGCACAGGTGACACAGATGGCACAGGTGACACAGGGGATGGCACAGGAGGTGACAGAGGTGGCACAGGGGGTGATGCAGGGGTGGCACAGGTGACACAGGTGACACGGGATGGCACAGGTGACATAGGTGACATAGGAGGTGGCACAGGGATGGCACAGGAGGTGACACGGGTGACAGGGGTGACACACAGGGGTGGCACAGGTGGCACAGGAGATGTCCCAGGTGACACAGGAGGTGACACAGGTGACATAGGAGGTGACACAGGAGGTGTCCCAGGTGATACAGGAGGTGACACAGGTGGCACAGGTGACACAGGGGTGACACACAGGAGGTGACACAGGTGACATAGGAGGTGACACAGGAGGTGTCCCAGGTGATACAGGAGGTGACACAGGTGGCACAGGTGACACAGGGGTGACACACAGGGGTGACACAGGTGACATAGGAGGTGACACAGGTGTCCCAGGTGTCCTTGTGCCAGGTGTTCCTGTACCTGTCCCCTGTCGGGGTGCTCTGGCTCTGGGTGGTGTGACAGGGGTGACACAGGAGGTGATACAGGGGTGACACAGGGGATGGCACAGGTGGCACAGGTGACACAGGGGTGACACAGGTGGCACAGTGTCCCAGGAGATGGCACAGGTGGCACAGGTGACACAGGGGTGACACAGGTGGCACAGTGTCCCAGGAGATGGCACAGGTGGCACAGGAGGTGACACAGGAGGTGGCACAAGTGACACAGGTGACACAGGAGGTGGCACAGGTAACATAGGAGGTGGCACAGGAGGTGACACAGGTGGCACAGGTGACACAGGAGGTGGCACAGGGGTGACACAGGGATGGCACAGGTGACACAGATGTGTCCCAGGAGGTGGCACAGGGGTGACACAGGGATGGCACAGGTGACACAGATGTGTCCCAGGAGGTGACACAGGGGTGACACAGGGATGGCACAGGTGACACAGGAGGTGACACAGGTGACACAGGAGGTGACACAGGAGGTGACACAGGGGTGACACAGGAGGTGGCACAGGTGACACAGGAGGTGACACAGGAGGTGGCACAGGAGGTCGCACAGGTGACACAGGTGGCACAGGAGGTGACACAGGAGGTGGCACAGGTGACACAGGTGACACAGGAGGTGACACAGGTGACACAGGTGTGTCCCAGGCGGTGACATTGCTGTCCCTCCCAGATGTTCCTGTACCTGACCTTCCCCGTCGGGGTGTTCTGGGTCTCCAACCAGGCCGAGCTGTTCCAGCGCCACGTGATCGACCGCAAGGTGGGGACACCTGGGGACACCTTGGGGACACCTTGGGGACACCTTGGGGACACCCTGGGGACACTTTGGGGACACCTGGGGACACCTGGGGACACTTTGGGGACACCTGGGGACACCTGGGGACACTTTGGAGACACCTTGGGGACACCTGGGGGACACTTGGGGACACCTGGGGGACACCTGGGGGATGCCCTGGGGACACCTGGGGGACACCTGGGGACACTTTGGGGACACCTGGGGACACCTTGGGGACACCCTGGGGACACCCTGGGGACACCTGGGGACACTTTGGGGACACCTGGGGACACTCTGGGGACACCCTGGGGACACCCTGGGGACACTCTGGGGACACCCTGGGGACACCTGGGGACACCTTGGGGACACCTTGGGGACACCCCCTGACTCCCCTCCCCCGCTCTCTCTGCAGAGGGAGATTTTCCCGCCGGACGATCCCGAACGGGTGAGACCCCGACTGTCCCCAAAGTGTCACCCACGGCCCTGGCCCTGTCCTTGTTGTCCCCATCCTTTGTCCCCTCTGTCCCCTCTGTCCCTGTCCCTGTGTCCCTGTCCCTGTCCCCTCTGTCCCTGGCCCTGTCCTTGTTGTCCCCATCCTCTGTCCCCTCTGTTCTCTCTGTCCCTTTCCCTCTGTCCCTGTCCCCTGTGTCCCTAACTCTGTCCCCCCTGTCCCTGTCCCTGTCCCCTGTCCCTGTCCCTCTGTCCCTGTCCCTGTCCCTGTCCCTGTCCCTGTCCCTGTCCCCTGTGTCCCTGTCCCTGTCCCTGTCCCTGTCCCTGTGTCCCTGTCCCTGTCCCCTCTGTCCCTGTCCCTGTCCCTGTCCCTGTGTCCCTGTCCCTGTCCCCTCTGTCCCTGTCCCTGTCCCTGTCCCTGTCCCTGTCCCTGACTGTCCCCTCTGTCCCCACAGCGCCGGGCCATCGCCGAGATGAAGCAGCGGCTGCGGGAGGGGAAGGGCAGGACACAGGCCTGAGGGGACAGGCAGGGGACACGGCCACCCCCTGGGGACACGGCCACCCCTGGGGACACGGCCACCACCCTGGGGACACGGCCACCCCCTGGGGACACGGCCACCACCCTGGGGACACGGCCACACCCTGGGGACACAGCCACCACCCTGGGGACACGGCCACACCCTGGGGACACAGCCACCCCCTGGGGACACAGGCCTGAGGGGACAGGCAGGGGACACGGCCACCACCCCTGGGGACATGGCCACCACCCTGGGGACACGGCCACCACCTTGGGGACACGGCCACCCCTGGGGACACAGCCACCACCTTGGGGACATGGCCACCACCTTGGGGACATGGCCACCACCCTGGGGACACAGCCACCCCCTGGGGACACGGCCACCCCCTGGGGACACAGCCACCACCCCTGGGGACACGGCCACCACCTTGGGGACACGGCCACCCCTGGGGACACAGCCACCACCTTGGGGACATGGCCACCACCTTGGGGACATGGCCACCACCCTGGGGACACAGCCACCCCCTGGGGACACAGGCCTGAGGGGACAGGCAGGGGACACGGCCACCCCCTGGGGACACGGCCACCACCCTGGGGACACGGCCACGCCCTGGGGACACGGCCACCACCCTGGGGACACAGCCACCACCCTGGGGACACGGCCACCACCTTGGGGACACGGTCACCACCCCGGGGACATGGCCACCCCCTGGGGACACGGCCACCACCCTGGGGACACACGGCCACCACCCTGGGGACACGGCCACCCCTGGGGACACGGCCACCACCCCTGGGGACACGGCCACCTTGGGGACACGGCGCTGGCAGAGGGGACAAGCGGCCGCCCCGCCTGGCTGCATCGTGACCCCGGCGCCGCGGCCGTGCCGGTGACACGGGGGACACCAGGTGGTGGCATCGTGTCCCCGCGGGCATGGCCTGGCGCCATCGCCGTGACACTGCCGGTGACAGAGGGGACACGTGTGACACGAACCGCTGCCATCGCTGTGACAGAGGGGACACGTGCCACCACCCTGGTGCCACCGCTGTGGCACTGCTGGTGACAGGGGACACGTGCCACCACCCTGGTGCCATCACTGTGACCGTGTTGGTGACAGAGGGGACACATGCCACCATCCTGGTGCCACCACCGTGACAGAAGGGACACGTGCCACCGTCCTGCTGCCATCGCTGTGACAGAGGTGACACGTGCCACCACCCTGTTGCCATCGCTGTGACAGAGGTGACATGTGCCACCATCCTGGTGCCATCGCCGTGACCGTGTTGGTGACAGAAGGGACACGTGCCACCGTCCTGCTGCCAGCGCTGTGACAGAGGTGACACGTGACACAAACTGCTGCCACCGCCATGACCGTGTTGGTGACATAAGGGACACGTGACCCCCCCTGTCCCCATGTGGGTGGCACCAGGGAGGCCACGTGGCCGTCCCCGTGTCCCTGCGCCGCCCCGGTGCCACCAGGGGACACGTGTGTGACACGCGTGTGACACGGGAGGGACAGGTGTCGGGCCCTGCGGGGACACGTGCCACCCCCAGCCGTGTGTGTGTGTGTCCCCTCCCCTTCAATAAACGGTGTCCCCAGGGTGTCACCGGGGGGTGGCACGGCCGCCCCCTGTCCCCTGGTGCCACCCCCGTGCCCGGTGCCACCCCCTGGTGTCCCTCGATGTCACCGCAGTGCTGTCCTTCGGTGCCACCCCCCCTCGGTGTCCCCACTGTCCCCCGGTGTCCCCCCACCATGCCCAGTGCCACTCCCCGGTGTCCCCCCCCCCGTCCCCTGGTGTCACCCCCCGGTGTCCCTGCACTGTACCCAGTGCCACCCCCTGGTGTCCTCGCCCTTGGTGACACCCCCTCAGTGTCCCCCCCATGCCCAGTGCCACCCCCTCAGTGTCCCTCCTGTCCCTCAGTGCCACCCCCTGGTGTCCCCACCCCGTGCCACCTCCCCCCCGGTGTCCCCTGCCCCATGCCCAGTGCCACCCCCCGGTGTGTCCCCCCACTGGTGCCACCCCCCCATCCCCTAGTTCCACCTCCCAGTGTACCCCTCTGTCCCCTGGTGCCACCCCCCGGTGTCCCCGCACTGTACCCAGTGCCACCTCCCGGTGTCCCCCCCCCAGTGCCACCCCCGTCAAGTGTCCCCACCATGCTCAGTGCCACCCCCCAGTGTCCCCTGGTGCCACCCCTGTGGTGTCCCTCGATGTCACCGCAGTGCTGGCCCTCGGTGCCACCTCCCGGTGTCCCCCCACAGTGTCCCCCCGTGCCTGGCACCACCCACCCTGTCCCCTGGTGCCACCCCCCAGTGTCCCCCCCCCCGTCCCCTGGTGCCACCCCCGTGGTGTCCCTCGATGTCACCACAGTGCTGTCCCTCAGTGCCACCCCCCTCGGTGTCCCCACCGTCCCCTGGTGCCACCCCCCTCAGTGTCCCTGCACTGTACCCAGTGCCACCCCCTGGTGTCCCCCCCCTTGGTGACACCCCCTCAGTGTCCCCCCCTGTCCCCTGGTGCCACCCCTCGGTGTCCCTGCACTGTGCCCAGTGCCACCCCCCGGTGTCCCCTGCCCGGTGGCACCCCCTCAGTCCCCCCCCCCGTGCCTGGTGCCACCCGCCCTGTCCCCTGGTGCCACCCCCGTGGTGTCCCTCGATGTCACCGCAGTGCTGTCCCGCGGTGCCACCCCCCCTCAGTGTCCCCCTCCCATGCCCAGTGCCACCCCCCAGTGTCCCTTGGTGCCACCCCCCGGTGTCCCTGCACTGTACCCAGTGCCACCCCCTGCTGTCCCCTGGTGCCACCTCCTCAGTGTCCCCCCCATGCCCAGTGCCACCCCCTCAGTGTCCCTCCTGTCCCTCAGTGCCACCCCCTGGTGTCCCCACCCCGTGCCACCCCCCGCCTCGGTGTCCCCTGCCCCATGCCCAGTGCCACCCCCCGGTGTCCCCCCCGCGGTGGCACCCCCTCAGTGTCCCCCCGTGCCCGCTGCCACCTGCCCTGTCCCCTGGTGCCACCCCCCGGTGTCCCTCCCCCCGTGCCCAGTGCCACCCCCCTCAGTGTCCCCTGGTGCCACCCCCGTGGTGTCGCTCGATGTCACCGCAGTGCCGTCCCTTGGGGTCACCCCCCTCAGTGTCCCCCCCATGCCCAGTGCCACCCCCTGGTGTCCCTGCCCTTGGTGACACCCCCGCAGTGTCCCCCCCTGTCCCCTGGTGCCACCCCCCAGTGTCCCCTGGTGCCACCTCACCCCCGTGTCCCCCCCCCGTGCCCAGTGCCACCCCCCGGTGTCCCCCCCGCGGTGGCACCCCCTCAGTGTCCTCCCGTGCCCGGTGCCACCTGCCCTGTCCCCTGGTGCCACCCTCCGGTGTCCCCCCCCGTGCCCAGTGTCGCCCCCCGCCATCCCCTGGTGCCGCCCCCCCCATGTCCCTCACCCTGTGCCCGGTGCCACCCCCCCAGTGTCCCCGTCCCCCCCTGTCCCTCGGTGTCCCCCCCCCGTGCCACCCCTCAGTGTCCCCCTCCATGCTCTGTGCCATCCCTCCGGTGTCCCCCCACCCCCGTGTCATCCCCCGGTGTCCCCCCCCACCAGTGCCACCTCCTCAGTGTCCCCCCCCTGCCCAGTGCCACCCCCCGGTGTCCCCCGGTGTCCCCCCCCGTGCCACCCCCCGGTGTCCCCGCGGTGTCCCCAGGCTCGGTGTCACACCCGCAGTGCTCGGGCGTTTATTGGGGACACGGTGGGGGGGGGAGGGGCGCAGGGGCCGGGCCTGAGGGGGCTCCACGGGCGGGGGGGGGGGAGGGGCTCAGGGGGGCTCGGGGGGGCTCAGTCCTGTGGGGAGAGGGGGGGAGGGGCACTCACGGGGGTGTCCCCGCCCCGAGTGTCCCCGAGTGTCCCCGAGTGTCCCCGGTGCCACCCCCGGCCCCTCCCCCCCCCGAACCTTCCCTGAGCCCCCCTCCCCAAATTCCTGCAGCTCCCCCGGGCCCCCCAGTGCCCCCCCCCCCGTGCTGAAACCGCCCCCCGTGCCCACCTGTGCCCACCTGTGCCCACCTGTGCCCACCTGTGCCCACCTGTGACCCCCCCGTGCCCACCTGTGCCCCCTCAGTGCCCACCTGTGCCCACCTGTGCCCCCCCAGTGCCCACCTGTGCCCCCTCAGTGCCCACCTGTGCCCACCTGTGACCCCTCAGTGCCCACCTGTGCCCCCCCGTGCCCACCTGTGACCCCTCAGTGCCCACCTGTGCCCCCCCGTGCCCACCTGTGACCCCTCAGTGCCCACCTGTGACCCCCCCCAAGCCAAAATCCACCCCCGTGCCCACCTGTGCCCCCCCCCATGCCAAACCCTCCCCTGTACCCCCCTGGTGCCCCCCCTCGGTGCCCACCTGTGCCCCCCTGCAGCTCCCGGTGCCCACCTGTGACCCCTCAGTGCCCACCCGTGACCCCCCCCATGCTGAAGCCCCCCCAGTGCCCCCCCAGTGCCCCCCCAGAGCTCCCGGTGCCCACCTGGGGTGCCCCCCCGCCCCATACTGAACCCGTCCCTCCCGGTGCCCCCTCAGTGCCCACCTGTGCCCCCCCCCATTCCAAAATCACCCCCCGTGCCCACCTGTGACCCCTCAGTGCCCACCTGCCCTCACCCCCCGGTGGCCTCCCAGTGCTGAAACCCCCCCGGTGCCCCCCCCGGTGCCCCCCGGTGCCCACCTGCGCCCCCCCGGTGCCCCCCCGTACCCCCCCCGGTGCCCCCCCGGTGCCCCCCCGGTGCCCCCCTGCGCCCCCCCGGTGCCGAATCCCCCCCCGGTGCCCCCCCGGTGCCCACTTGCGCCCCCCCCAGTGCCCACCCCAGTGCCCCCACGGTGCCCCCCCGGTGCCCCCCCCCGGTGCCCCCCCCGGTGCCCCCCCGGTACCCCCCCGGTCCCCCCCCGGTGCCCACCTGCGCCCCCCCGGTGCCGAAGCCGGGCAGGCGGGGCACGGGCAGGCGCTGCTCGTCCATGCGGCGGCCCTGCGAGCTGGCGACCAACTCCAGCAGCCCGGCCAGCTCGGGGGGCGGCGGCTCCGCGCCCCCTCCTCCTGCGGGGGGGGGGAGACCACCGGGTCACCCACGGGGCACCCACGGGACACACACGGGGCACCCACGGAGCACACACGGGATCCCCGGGGCACCCACGGGGCACACACGGGATACCCACGGACACCCATGGAGACCCACGGGGCACCCACGGGGCACCCACGGGGCACCCACGGACATCACAGAGACCCCCGGGTAACCCACGGGGCACCACAGAGACCCACGGACACCCACGGGGCACCCATGGACACCCACGGGTCACCCACGGGTAGCCCAGGGACACCCACGGGGCACCAACGGGGCACCCACGGGGCACACACGGAGCACACACGGACACCCACGGGACCCCCGGGGCACCCACGGACACCCACGGACACTCCAGAGACCCCCGGGTCACCCACGGGGCACCCACGGGGCACCCACGGACACCCACGGGGCACACACGGGACCCCCTGTCACCCACGGGGCACCCACAGACACCCACGGGACCCCCGGGGCACCAATGGGGCACCCATGGACACCCACGGACACACACGGACACCCACGGGAACCCCGGGGTCACCCACGGGGCACCCACGGGGCACACACGGACATCATAGGGACCCCCGGGGCACCCACGGGCACCCACGGGACACCCACGGGGCACCCACGGGACACCCACGGGCACCCACGGGACACCCACGGGGCACCCACGGACACCACAGGGTCACCCCCGGACACCCCACGGGGCACCACAGAGACCCCCGGGGCACCCACGGGTCACCCACGGGACCCCCCTGTCACCCCAGGGTCACCCATGGGATCCCGGGGTCACCCACGGGGCACACACGGGACACCCACGGGTAACCCACGGGACCCCCCTGTCACCCCACGGTCACCCACGGACACCCACGGGACACCCACGGGACACCCACGGACACCCACGGACACCCCAGGGACCCCACGGGGCACCCACGGGGCACCCACGGACACCCCAGAGACCCCCGGGTCACCCACGGGCACCCCCGGGTCACCATGGGGACCCCCACTCACCGTGGGGCACCCCAGGGACTCCCGGGTCACCGTGGGACACTCCCCGGGTCACCTCCGGGTCACCCACGGACCCCCCCAGGGACCCCCGGGTCACCCCCCAGCACCCACCGACCCCCTCGGGTCCCCAAAGTCGTGTCACCCCCCCCCCCCTCCCCACCCCGTGCCACCCGTGGCTCGCGTCCCCATCGTGGTGTCCCCCGTGTCGCCGGTGTCCCCTCCCCCGTGCGCCCCCCCGGTGTCCCCCCCCCTATCCCCGGTGTCCCCACCCCCCGTGTCCCCCCGGTGTCCCCCACCGGTGCCGCCCCCCCGGTGTCCCCACACCACACCCGTGTCACAGCCGGTGTCCCCGGT
Organism: Phylloscopus trochilus trochilus; assembly: GCA_016584745.2. Taxonomy (NCBI): domain Eukaryota; kingdom Metazoa; phylum Chordata; class Aves; order Passeriformes; family Phylloscopidae; genus Phylloscopus; species Phylloscopus trochilus. The sequence goes on along the minus strand of WQNJ02000347.1, from coordinate 52,252 downwards.
GTCCCCCGCCCCGGTGTCCCGGTGCCCCCCCCCGGTGTCCCCTCCCTCACCGGTACAGCAGCCCGTCCCCGGTGTTCCCCCCCCGGTGCCCCCCCCCGGTGTCCCGGTGTCCCCCCCCCGGTGCCCCCCCTGTGTCCCGGTGCCCCCCCCCGGTTTGCCCCCCCGGTGTCCCGGTGTGTCCCCCCCGGTGTCCCGGTCCCCCCCCCGGTTTGCCCCCCCGGTGTCCCGGTGTGTCCCCCCCGGTGTCCCGGTCCCCCCCCCCCGCTGACCGGTGTCCCCCCCCCCGGTGTCCCGGTGCCCCACCCCCCGGTGTCCCGGTGCCCCCCCCGTGTCCCGGTGTCCCCCCGGTGTCCCGGTGCCCCCCCCCGGTGTCCCCCCCACGGTGTCCCGGTGCCCCCCCTGTGTCCCGGTGCCCCACCCCCCGGTGTCCCGGTGCCCCCCCCGGTGTCCCGGTGTGTCCCCCCCGGTGTCCCGGTGCCCCCCCGGTGTCCCGGTGTCCCCCCGGTGTCCCGGTGCCCCCCGCTCACCGGTGCCGCCCCCCAGGGTGCAGCGCTGCTCGTCCATGCGCGTTCCCTGCACGGAGCTCAGCAGCGAGAAGAATCCTTCCTGCTCCGGGGAGCCCCCCGGGGCCGGGGAGCCACCGCCCCCCTGCGGACAGAGACTCAGGGACCCCCCTTGAAACAGGGACCCCCCCCCTTGAAACAGGGACCCCCCCCCCTGCGGACAGAGACTCAGGGACCACCGGGACAGGGACAGGGACAGGGACAGGGACAGGGACAGGGACAGGGACAGGGACAGGGACAGGGACCCCCGGGACAGCGCCTCAGGGACCCCCCGGGACAGGGACAGCGCCTCAGGGACCCCCCCTTGAAACAGGGACCCCCCCGGGACAGGGACCCCCCGGGACAGGGACCCCCCGGGACAGGGACAGGGACAGGGACAGGGACAGGGACAGGGACAGGGACCCCCCGGGACAGCGCCTCAGGGACCCCCCCCTTGAAACAGGGACCCCCGGGACAGGGACAGGGACCCCCCGGGACAGGGACAGGGACCCCCCGGGACAGGGACCCCCAGGACAGCGCCTCAGGGACAGGGACAGGGACAGGGACAGGGACCCCCGGGACAGGGACAGGGACTGGGACCCCCGGGACAGGGACCCCCCAGGACAGAGACCCCCCCCTGCGGGACAGCGCCTCAGGGACCCCCCGGGAGACGGACCCCCCACCCTTGAAACAGGGACCCCCCCCTGCCCCGGGACCCCCCCCAAAACAGGGACCCCCCCCCTTGAAACAGGGACCCCCGGAACAGGGACCCCCCCCCCCACTTCCAATGGGCCCCCCCAAAGCAGAGACCCCCCCTCAGCCTCGGGCCCCCCCAGAACGAGCCCCACCCCCCCTCAATGGGACCCCCCCCCAATGGGGCTCTTGGATCGCCCCCCCCCGGACCCCCAAACGTGGGGGGCGCCCTTGTGATGGGGACCCGCCCTCACAGGGGACCCCCGAACCCCACCCAGGGGTGCCCCTGGAACCCCAAACCCCACCCAGGGGTGCCCCCGGACCCCCGAACCCCACCCAGGGGTGCCCCCGGACCCCCCCGGACCCCTCCGGACCCCACCCAGGGGTGCCCCTGGACCCCCGAACCCCACCCAGGGGTGCCCCCGGACCCCCCCGGACCCCTCCGGACCCCACCCAGGGGTGCCCCCGGAACCCCGAACCCCACCCAGGGGTGCCCCTGGAACCCCCCCGGACCCCCAAACCCCACCCAGGGGTGCCCCCGGACCCCACCCAGGGGTGCCCCCGGACCCCCCCGAACCCCACCCGGGGATGCCCCCGGACCCCCCCGGACCCCCCCAAACCCCACCCCGGGGTGCCCCCAGCCCCCCGCCCCCCTCACCGCCGCGCGCTCGGGCTCCGTCCCCCCCGGGGCCGCCATGGCGGGTGGGGGGCAGCGACCCCCGCGGGGCCTCTTATCCCCCTGGGGGGGACCCGGGGGGGACACGGGGGAGGGGACACGGGGACCATGGGAGCGCGGGGGGGCACCCCTGGGTGCCGGGGGGGGAGGGGAGGGGGAGTGGGTGCTGCGTGACCGCGCGGCCGCGGGGGGGTCCGCCTGGGGGCTCGGGGGGCTGGGGGGGGCTCTGGGAGGGTCCCCGTGGGTGCCGTGGGGTCACCATGGGTGCTGTGGGGTCCCTATGGGGTCCCCTGGGTGCTGTGGGATGGCTGTGGGGAACCTGTGGGGTCACCGTGGGTCCAATGGGTGCTGTGGGATCACTGTGGGTGCTTTGGGTGCTGTGGGGTCCCTATGGGGTCCCTGTGGGGTCCCCTGGGTGTTGTGGGGTCCCTGTGGGTGCTGTGGGGTCACCATGGGTGCTGTGGCGTCCCGTGGGTGCTGTGGGTGCTATGGGATCCTTGTGGGTGCTATGGGGTCCCTACGAGGTCCCTGTGGGTGCTGTGAGATCCTTTTGGGTGCTGTGGGGTCCCCTGGGTGCTATGGGGTCCCTATGGGGTCCCTATGGGTGCTGTGGGGTCCCCTGGGTGCTATGGGGTCCCTATGGGGTCCCTGTGCGTGCTGTGGGGTCCCCGTGGGTGCTATGGGGTCCCTATGGGGTCCCTATGGGTGCTGTGGGGTCCCCGTGGGTGCTATGGGGTCCCTGCGGGTCCTGTGGGGTCCCCATGGATGCTGTGGGTGCTGTGGGGTCCCCTGGGTGCTGTGGGGTCCCCTCTGGGTGCTGTGGGTGCCCTGTTGTCCCCGTGGGTGCTGTGGGGTCACCATGGGATCCCTGTGAGTGCTGTGAGTGCCGTGGGTGCTGTAGGGTCCCTGTGGGGTCCCATGGGTGCTGTGGGGTTATCGTGGGTGCTGTGGGTGCTATGGGGTCCTTGTGGGTGCTGTGGGATTGCTGTGGGTGCTGTGGGGTCCCTGTGGGGTCCCGTGGGTGCTGTGGGGTTATCGTGGGTGCTGTGGGTGCTATGGGGTCCTTGTGGGTGCTGTGGGATTGCTGTGGGTGCTGTGGGGTCCCTGTGGGGTCCCGTGGGTGCTGTGAGATCCTTTTGGGTGCTGTGGGGTCCCCTGGGTGCTATGGGGTCCCTATGGGGTCCCTATGGGTGCTGTGGGGTCCCCGTGGGTGCTATGGGGTCCCTGCGGGTCCTGTGGGGTCCCCATGGGTGCTGTGGGTGCTGTGGGGTCCCTTGGGTGCAGTGGGGTCCCTGTGGGGTCCCCGTGGGTGCTGTGGGGTCCCAGTAGGTGCTGTGGGTTCCCCATGGGTGCTGTGGGTGCTGTGGGATCGCTGTGGGTGCTGTGGGGTCCCCTGGGTGCCGTGGGGTCACCATGGGGTCCCCGTGGGTCCCTGTGGGTGCTGTGGGGTCCCTGCGGGTCCTGTGGGGTCCCCATGGGTGCTGTGGGTGCTGTGGGGTCCCCTGGGTACAGTGGGATCCCCGTGGGTGCCCCGTTGTCCCCGTGGGTCCTGTAGGGTCCCCTGTGGGTTCAGTGGGCACTGTGGGGTCCCTACGGGGTCCCTGTGGGTGCTGTGGGGTCCTGGTGGGTGCTGTGGGATCCCTGTGGGGTCCTGGTGGGTGCTGTGAGGTCACCATGGGGTCCCCCGTGGGTGCCCCGTTGTCCCCGTGGGTGCAGTGGGGTCCCCGTGGGTGCTCTGGGGTCCCCCCTGGGTGCTGTGGGTGCCCTGTTGTTCCCGTGGGTGCTGTGGGATCGCTGTGGGTGCTGTGGGGTCCCCGCGGGTGCCGTGGGGTCACCATGGGGGTCCCTGTGGGTGCTGCGGGATCTCTGTGGGGTCCCCGTGGGTCGCTGTGGGTGCTGTGGGGTCACCATGGGTGCTGCGGGGTTCCTATGGGGTCCCCGTGGGCACTATGGGGTCCCTGTGGGGTCCCTGTGGGTGCCATGGGATCCCCGTGGGTGTCCCGTTGTCCCCGTGGGTGCTGTAGGGTCCCTGTGGGTCCTGTGGGGTCCCCGTGGGTTCAGTGGGCGCTGTGAGGTCCCTACGGGGTCCCTGTGGGTGCTATGGGATCCTTGTGGCTGCTGTGGGGTCCTGGTGGGTGCCGTGGGGTCCCCGTGGGTCCTGTGGGATCCCCGTCGGTTCATTGGGTGCTGTGGGGTCCCTGTGGGGTCTCCGTGGGTGCTGTGAGATCCTTTTGGGTGCTGTGGGTGCTGTGGGATCCCTGTGGGTGCTGTGGGGTCCCCGTGGGTCCCGTGGGTGCTGTGAGATCCTTTTGGGTGCTGTGGGGTTCCCGTGGGTGCTGTGGGTGCTGTGAGGTCACCATGGGGTCCCCGTGGGTGCCCCGTTGTCCCCGTGGGTGCTCTGGGTCCCTACGGGGTCCCGGTGGGTGCTCTGGGGTCCCCATGTGGATCCTGTGGGTGCTTTGGGGTCGTCGTGCGTCCCCGTGGGTGCTGTGGGTGCCCTGTTGTCCCCGTGGGTGCTGTGGGATCACCATGGGTCCAATGGGTGCTGTGGGGTCCCTATGGGGTCCCTATGGGATCACCATGGGTGCTGTGGGGTCCCGTGGGTGCCCCCCCTGTCCCCGCGGGTCCCCTCAGGGGGGGCTGCGTTCTGTCCCCCCCCGTCCCCCCCCCCACCCCCGCGTGTCCCCAATCCCCCCCTGGCAGCCGGCAGCAATTAACGAAATGGCCGTTAATTAATGAACTGTACCCGAGAGCGGGGGGGGACACGGGGGGGGGGACACGGGGGGGACACGGGGGGGACACGGGGGGGACACGGGGGGGACACGAGGTCACCTTGTGCGCGTGTCACCCGCCCCAGGGAGTGTCCCCAATGTCCCCCCATTGTCCCCAATGTCCCCCCATTGTCCCCCAGTGTCCCCCATTGTCCCCCCAATGTCCCCCCAGTGTCCCCCCAATGTCCCCCCAATGTCCCCAGTGTCCCCCAATGTCCCCAATGTCCCCAGTGTCCCCATTGTCCCCAATGTCCCCCAATGTCCCCAATGTCCCCCAATGTCCCCCCATTGTCCCCAATGTCCCCCAGTGTCCCCCCAATGTCCCCAATGTCCCCCAATGTCCCCCCAATGTCCCCCCAGTGTCCCCCAGTGTCCCCAATGTCCCCAATGTCCCCCCAATGTCCCCCCAGTGTCCCCCCAATGTCCCCCAATGTCCCCAATGTCCCCCAATGTCCCCCAGTGTCCCCCCACTGTCCCCCCAATGTCCCCCAATGTCCCCAATGTCCCCCCAGTGTCCCAATGTCCCCAATGTCCCCCAGTGTCCCCAATGTCCCCCCAGTGTCCCCAATGTCCCCCAATGTCCCCCAGTGTCCCCCAATGTCCCCCAGTGTCCCCAATGTCCCCCGTGTCCCCCAATGTCCCCCCAGTGTCCCCAATGTCCCCCAATGTCCCCCCAGTGTCCCCAATGTCCCCCCAGTGTCCCCCCAATGTCCCCCAATGTCCCCAATGTCCCCCCAATGTCCCCCCAATGTCTCCCAGTGTCCCCCAGTGTCCCCCAATGTCCCCCAATGTCCCCAATGTCCCCCATTGTCCCCCCAATGTCCCCCCAATGTCCCCCAATGTCCCCCCAGTGTCCCCCCAATGTCCCCCAATGTCCCCCAATGTCCCCCCAGTGTCCCCCAATGTCCCCCAATGTCCCCCAATGTCCCCCCAGTGTCCCCCCAATGTCCCCAATGTCCCCCAATGTCCCCCCAGTGTCCCCCCAATGTCCCCCAATGTCCCCCAATGTCCCCCCAGTGTCCCCCATTGTCCCTGGTGAAACTGGGGACAATGGGGACATTGGGGACACGGCGGGGGGTGGCACCTGGGTGGCAGGGGCCTCGTGGTGACACACGGGGGACATCGTGGGGGAGGGACACTCAGGGGACCCGCGCGACACAGATGCCACCCTGGGGGGGGGAGGGGACACTGGGGTGACATCAGCGGCGGGGGGGGGTGACCCGCGGTGCCACCCATGGGTGGCCCTGTCCTGCTGTGTCCCCCCCCCCATTGTCCCAGGTGTCCCCCTGGGGGGGGAGGGGGTGTCACCCCCACCCCTCCCCCCCCACCGCTGACGTCATTGGGGATCCGGGCCCTTCCCCCACCCCAGCTGGCGGCCCAGGTGTTCGAGGGGGGGGCACAGGCGCGTGCGGGCCCCTCCCGCTCCCCCCCGGTGTCACCAGATGTCCCCCCGTGTCCCCCCCGTGTCCCCCTCAGCTCCCAAGGGGCGGGGCTTCACCAGCAGGCCCCGCCCCCATAGCCACGCCCCTTCGCGCAGAGCGCGCCCTTCCTCAGACTCCGCCCCCTGGTCTAGGCCCCGCCCCTCATGGCCCATAGCCCCGCCCCTTCGCGCAGACCGCGCCCTTCCTCTGACTCCGCCCCCGATCCAGGCCCCGCCCCTTTGCACAGCCCCGCCCCTTCGCGCAAACAGCGCCCTTCCTCAGACTCCGCCCCTCGGCCCAGGCCCCGCCCCCCGGCGCGCTTTACGGCCGTTTCACGGCGGTGTCGCGCGGCCAGGGCGCTGTCAGGTCGGTACCGGGGGTCCCGGGCAGGGCCCCCCGTCTCCTCCCTCCGTTCCCCTCCCTCACGGGCACCCCCCTCAGCCCGGCCAGCGCCCCGGCCCTGCCCGCCCTCCCCGGCGCTTCCCGGCCCCGCCACGGGCGTTGCCGCCACCGCGTTTCCCCCGGATTCCCTCAGACCGGCCCGCACCCCCCTCTAACCCAGCCCAGGTCCGTCTCAGACCCCCCAGACCCCCTCAGAGCCCTCCAGAGCCCCCAGAACCCCTCAGAGCCCTCTCAGAGCCCCCTCAGAGCCCCCTCAGAGCCCTCAGAGCCCCCCCAGAGCCCCCTCCGAGCCCCCTCCGAGCCCCCTCAGAGCTCCTCAGAGCCCCCCCAGAGCCCCCTCAGAGCCCCCTCAGAGCCCCTCAGAGCCCTCAGAGCCCCCCCAGAGCCCCCTCAGAGCCCTCAGAGCCCCCTCAGAGCCCCTCAGAGCCCCTCCAGAGCCCCTCCAGAGCCCCTCAGAGCCCCCTCAGAGCCCCCCAGAGCCCCCAGAACCCCTCAGAGCCCCTCAGAGCCCCTCAGAGCCCCCTCAGAGCCCCCTCAGAGCCCTCTCAGAGCCCCCTCAGAGCCCCCTCAGAGCCCCTCAGAGCCCCCTCAGAGCCCCCTCAGAGCCCTCAGAGCCCCCTCAGAGCCCCCTCAGAGCCCTCAGAGCCCTCAGACCCCTCAGAGCCCCCTCAGAGCCCCTCAGAGCCCCCTCAGAGCCCCCTCAGAGCCCCTCAGAGCCCCCCAGAGCCCCCAAAGCCCCCTCAGAGCCCCCTCAGAGCCCCCCAAAGCCCCCTCCGAGCCCCTCCGAGCCCCCCCAGAGCCCCCCCAGAGCCCCCTCAGAGCCCCCCAGAGCCCCCAAAGCCCCCTCGAGCCCCCCCAGAGCCCCCCAGAGCCCCCCCAGAGCCCCCCCAGAGCCCCCCCAGAGCCCCTCAGAGCCCCTCAGAGCCCCCTCCGAGCCCCTCAGAGCCCCCTCAGAGCCCCTCAGAGCCCTCAGAGCCCCTCAGAGCCCTCTCAGAGCCCTCAGAGCCCCTCAGAGCCCTCTCAGAGCCCCTCAGAGCCCTCTCAGAGCCCCTCAGAGCCCCCTCAGAGCCCCCTCAGAGCCCCAGAACCCCTCAGAGCCCCCAAAGCCCCCTCAGAGCCCTCACAGCCCCCCCCCAGAGCCCCCTCAGACCCCCCCAGAGCCCCCTCAGAGCCCCTCAGAGCCCTCAGAGCCCCTCAGAGCCCTCTCAGAGCCCTCAGAGCCCCTCAGAGCCCCCTCAGAGCCCCTCAGAGCCCCTCAGAGCCCCAGAGCCCCTCAGAGCCCCTCAGAGCCCCTCAGAGCCCCTCAGAGCCCCTCAGAGCCCTCAGAGCCCCCCCAGAGCCCCCTCAGACCCCAGAGCCCCTCAGAGCCCTCAGCCTCAGAGCCCCCCAGATCCCCCTCAGAGCCCCCCAGAGCCCCCTCAGAGCCCCTCAGAGCCCCTCAGAAGCCCCCTCAGAGCCCCTCAGAGCCCCCCAGCCCCTCAGAGCCCCCCCAGAGCCCCCCAGAGCCCCCTCAGAGCCCCCTCAGACCCCTCAGAGCCCCCTCAGAGCCCCCCTCAGACCCCTCAGAGCCCTCAGAGCCCCCTCAGAGCCCTCAGAGCCCTCAGAGCCCCCTCAGAGCCCCTCAGAGCCCCTCAGAGCCCCCTCAGACCCCTCAGAGCCCTCCAGAGCCCCCTCAGAGCCCCCTCAGAGCCCCTCAGACCCCTCAGAGCCCCCTCAGAGCCCCTCAGAACCCCCAGACCCCCTCAGAGCCCCCTCAGAGCCCCCTCAGAGCCCCCTCAGAGCCCCTCCAGAACCCCCAGACCCCTCAGAGCCCCCTCAGAGCCCCCTCAGACCCCTCAGAGCCCCCCAGAGCCCCCTCAGACCCTCAGAGCCCCCCCAGAGCCCCCTCAGAGCCCCCTCAGAGCCCCCTCAGAGCCCTCCCAGAGCCCCCTCAGAGCCCCTCAGAGCCCCCTCAGCCCCCCCCAGAGCCCCCTCAGAGCCCCCCAGAGCCCCCTCCGAGCCCCCTCAGCCCCCTCAGAGCCCCCTCAGAGCCCCCTCAGAGCCCCCTCAGAGCCCTCAGAGCCCCTCAGAGCCCCCCCAGAGCCCCCTCAGAGCCCCCTCAGAGCCCTCAGAGCCCCCCAGAGCCCCCTCAGAGCCCCCTGAACCCCTCAGAGCCCCCTCAGAGCCCCCTGAACCCCCCAGAGCCCCCTCAGAGCCCCCTGAACCCCTCAGAGCCCCCTCAGAGCCCCTCAGAGCCCCTCCGAGCAGAGCCCCCTCAGGGCCCCCCAGAGCCCCCCAGAGCCCCCTCAGAGCCCCTCAGAGCCCCTCAGACCCCCCTGAACCCCTCAGAGCCCCCTCAGAGCCCCTCAGAGCCCCTCCGAGCCCCCCAGAGCCCCTCAGAGCCCCCTGAGAGCCCCCTCAGAGCCCCTGAACCCCCTCAGAGCCCCCTGAGAGCCCCCTCAAAGCTCCCACAGCGCCCCCTCAGACCCCCCTCAGCCCCCTCACACCCCTAAGACCCCCCTCAGATCCTCCTCAGCCCCCCCTCAACCCCCCCCCCAGCCCTGCCCCGTTGCCCCCCGCCCCCTTTAACCCCCCTGCCCCCCCTCCCCAGCCCCCGCTCCGGCCACCCCCTCCCCTCCCAGCCCCGCTCTGACCCCAGAGAAACAGAAAAGGAACGTGGAAAGGAATTTAATACAGAAACTAATCTGGAAATGAATTCGAAAATGAAATGAATTCAGAAATGAATTTGAAAATTAATTCAGAAGTGAATTCGGAAATTAATTTGGAAGGGAATCAGAAGTGATTCTCTCTCCTGAGGGGTCCCAGGGGCTTGAACAGCCCAACCCTCCCTGGGGTCAGTTCAGGGTGAAAAACGTGTGGCAGGGAAATTTTATTGCACTTCACTTCTGAAAGGAAACGTTAACTGTAGCAGGCTGTGTTTAATTATATGTAATTATTCAAATAGCTTATTTAATTACATGTATAAATATATGTAGATACATAGCAATATCGATATAAATATTATTTTTATTCATAAATATTACATATAAAATTATGTATTTATGGGCGTAATATACACTAACAAATATTATTTTTATTAAGTATTGTTTTTATTAAACATTATTTTTATATTAAATATTTTAAATAGCCCCTGTCACTCGGGGTTGTTTCGGGGCTGAAAAACGGGTGCCAGTGGGAAATTTTATTGCATTTCACCCCTTAAGGGAAACATTAACTGTAGCAAGCTGTGTTTAATGATATAGCTTACATAATTATAATTATATATATCAATATATTTAGATATGTCAATATTGATATATATCAATATATGTAGTAATAATGTTTTATATGCATATTAATGTATATGAATACATATGTATCAATATCTACTTATTTAATTTTATATTAACACGTTCAAATTCTGTATTAACACCTTTAAACTTTATAGTCGTATATTTGAACGAAATATTGTTTTTATATGAAATATTTTAAGCAGCCCTCACTCTACTGTCTCAATTCCCTCTGCCCTCCCTTTCCCTCTCCCCTCTCTCCCCTCTCCCTCTCTCCCCTCTCTCCATTCCCTCTCCATTCCCTCTCTCCATTCCCTCTCCATTCCCTCTCTCCATTCCCTCTCCCCTTTCCCTCTCCCCTCACCCTCTCCCCTCTCCCCTCACTCTCTCCCCTCTCCCCCTCTCTCCCCCCGACGCTCTCCCCCTCCCTCTCTCTCCTCTCTTTCTCCCCTTGCCGTCTCCCCCTCCCCTCCCTTCACTCTTCCCTCTCCCCTCACTCCCTTCTCCCCTCTCCCCCCCCTCCATCCCCTCTCCTCTCTCCATCCCCTCTCCCCTGGTGCTCCCCCTCTCCATTCCCTCTCCCCCCTCTCCCCTCACTCTCCCCTCTCCCCTCTCTCCCCTCTCCATCCCCTCTCCCCCTCTCTCCATTCTCCGCTGACGCTCTCCCCTCTCCATCCCCTCTTTCCCCTTTCCCTCTCCCCTCTCTCCCTCCCCCTCCCTTCACTCTTCCCTCTCCTCTCTCTCCTTTCTCTCCCCTTTCCCTCGCCCCTCTCTCTCCCCTCTCTCCTCCCCATCCCATCCCCTCTCCCCTGACGCTCTCTCCTCTCCCCCCTAACGCTCTCGCCTCCCCTCTCCCTCTCTCCTCTCACTCTTCCTCTCCCCCCCTCTCCCCGCCTCTCCCCCCGACGCTCTCCCTCTCTCTCCTCTCCCTCTCCCCTTTCCGTCTCCCTCTCCCCTCACTCTCCCCTCACTCCCCTCTCCCCTCTCCATCCCCTCTCCCCTGACGCTCCCCTCACTCTCCCCCGACGTTCCCCCCTCACTCCCCTCTCCCCGCTGACGCTCTCCCTTCTCCCTCCCCTCACTCTTCCCTCTCCCCTCTCTCTCCCCTCCCCATCCCCTCTCTCCCCTTTCCCTCTCCCCTCTCTCTCCCTTCTCTCTCCATCCCCTCTCCCCTGACGCTCTCTCCTCTCCCCCTAACGCTCTTGCCTCCTCCCTCCCCTCTCTCCCTCCCCTCTCCCCGTACTCTCCCTCCATCCCCTCTCCCCCTCTCTCTCCCCCCTCTCCCCCCTCTCCCCCCTCTCTCCATCCCCTCTCCCTCTCCCCTTTCCCTCCCCTTTCCCTCCCCTTTCCCTCTCCCTTCCCTCTCCATCCCCTCTCCCTCCCCTCTCCATCCCCTCTCCCTCCCCTCTCCCTCTCCCCTCTCTCTCCCCTCTCCCTCCCCTCTCTCCCTCTCTCCATCCCCTCTCCCTCCCCTCTCTCCCTCTCTCCATCCCCTCTCCCCTTTCCCTCTCCCCTCTCCCTCTCCCCCTGCAGGCTCCATGGATTCCCGTTTCACTCGGGGTAAATCAGCGGTTCTGGAGCGGGCGCTGGCGCGGCCGCGCTCGGAGCTGTCCCTGGCGGCCTTCGCGCTGCTCTTCTCGGAGCTGGTGCAGTACTGCCAGCGCCGCGTGGCCTCGGTGGCCGAGCTGCAGGCGCGCCTGGCCCGCCTGGGCCACCACGTGGGGCTGCGGGCGCTGGACGCGCTGGTGGCCCGGGAGAGACCGGGCAGGAGGGAGACCAAGGTGCTGGGAGTGCTGCTCTTTGTTAAGGTGAGAGAGGGGGGACAAGGGGAGGGGGGAAAATAGAGCAGAGGGGGCTGAAGAGACAAAAAAAACCAAAAAAACAAAATAAAACAAAAAAAACCTCCCAAAAAAACCCAAACAAACCAACAACCAAAAAAAAAATCAAACAAAAAAAAACCCCAAAACCCACAACAAACCAAAAATAGCAAAAACTGCTAAAGAGAAAAAAAAAAAACCCAAAAAAACCAAAAAAACCAGAACAAGCCAAAAATAGCAAAAACTGCTAAAGAGACAAAAAAAACCCAAAACAAAAAAAAGCCCCAGAACAAACCAAAAATACCAAAAACTGCTAAAGAGACAAAAAAAAAAAAAAAAACAAATAAAAACCCCCCAAAATAGCAAAAACTGCAAAAGAACCATAAATAACCCCCCAAATACCAAAATCTACCAAAAAAACTGCAAAAGAACCAAAAATAAATCACCCAAATATCAAAATATACCCCAAAAAACCCCCAAATCTCCCAAAGAGAACGCGCTGCTCTTGGGCAAGGTGAGCGGGGGAAAGGGGAGGGTGAAAAATACAGCAGAGGGGGCTGAAGAGACAAAAAAACCCAAAAAACCAAAATAAAACAAAAAAAAACCACCCAAAAAACCCCAAACAAACAAAAAAAAAACCAAACAAAAAAATCAAACAAAAAAAAACCCAAAAAACCCCAAAACCCCACAACAAATCAAAAATAGCAAAAACTGCTAAAGAGACAAAAAAAACCCCAAAAAACAAAACAAAACCTACCCAAAAAACCCCAAACAAACAAAAAACCCAACCAAAACAAACAAACAAACAAAAAAAACCCCAAAAAACCAAAAACCCAGAACAAGCCAAAAATAGCAAAAACTGCTAAAGAGACAAAAAAAAACCCCAAATAAAACCCCCCCAAAATAGCAAAAGCTGCAAAAGAACCAAAAATAAATCACCCAAATACCAAAATCTACCCAAAAAACTGCAAAAGAACCAAAAATAAATCACCCAAATATCAAAATTTACCAAAAAACCTGCAAAAGAACCAAAAATAAATCACCCAAATATCAAAATCTACCCAAAAAAACTGCAAAAGAACCAAAAATAAATCACCCAAATATCAAAATCTACCCAAAAAACCTGCAAAAGAACCAAAAATAAATCACCCAAATATCAAAATCTACCCAAAAAACCTGCAAAAGAACCAAAAATAAATCACCCAAATATCAAAATCTACCAAAAAAACTGCAAAAGAACCAAAAATAAATCACCCAAATATCAAAATCTACCAAAAAAACTGCAAAAGAACCAAAAATAAATCACCCAAATATCAAAATCTACCAAAAAAACTGCAAAAGAACCAAAAATAAATCACCCAAATATCAAAATCTACCCAAAAAAATGCAAAAGAACCAAAAATAAATCACCCAAATATCAAAATCTACCCAAAAACCTGCAAAAGAACCAAAAATAAATCACCCAAATATCAAAATCTACCAAAAAAACCTGCAAAAGAACCAAAAATAAATCACCCAAATATCAAAATCTACCAAAAAACCTAAAAGAACCAAAAATAAATCACCCAAATATCAAAATCTACCCAAAAAAACTGCAAAAGAACCAAAAATAAATCACCCAAATATCAAAATCTACCAAAAAACCCCCAAATCTCCCAAAGAGAACGCGCTGCTCTTGGTCAAGGTGAGCAGGGGGAAAGGGGAGGGTGAAAAATACAGCAGAGGGTGCTGAAGAGACAAAAAAAACCCAAAAAAACCAAAATAAAACAAAAAAACCACCCAAAAAACCCCAAACAAACAAACAAACAAAAAAAAACCAACCAAAAAAATCAAACAAAAAATAACCCCCAAAAAACCCCAAACAAACAAAAAAAACCCCAAAAAAATCAAATTAAAAAAACCCCAAAAAATCCCAAAAAACCACAACAAACCAAAAATAGCAAAAACTGCTAAAGAGACAAAAAAACCCCAAATAAAACCCCCCAAAAATAACAAAAGCTGCAAAAGAGCCAAAAATAAATCACCCAAATATCAAAATCTACCCAAAAAACTGCAAAAAACCCCAAAATAAATCACCCAAATATCAAAATCTACCCCAAAAAAACCCCAAATCTCCCAAAGAGAACGCGCTGCGCTTGGTCAAGGTGAGAGGGGGAAAGGGGAGGGTGAAAAATACAGCAGAGGGGGCTGAAGAGACAAAAAAACCCAAAAAACCAAAATAAAACAAAAAAAACCACCCAAAAAACCCCAAACAAACAAACAAAAAAACCCAAAAAAATAAAAAAAACCAAAAAACCCCAAAAACCCACAACAAACCAAAAATACCAAAAGCTGCTAAAGAGACAAAAAAACCCCAAAAAAACCAAAATAAAACAAAAAAAAAACCACCCAAAAAAACCTCAAACAAACAAACAAAAAAAACAACCAAAAAAAACAAACAAAAAACCCCAAAAAAACCCAAAAACCCACAACAAGCCAAAAATAGCAAAAACTGCTAAAGAGACAAAAAAAAAAAACCCAAATAAAAACCCCCCAAAATAGCAAAACCTGCAAAAGAACCAAAAATAAATCACCCAAATATCAAAATCTACCCAAAAAAACCCCAAACAAACAAACAAAAAAAAACCAACCAAAAAAAATCAAACAAAAAATAAAAAAACCAAAAAACCCCAAAACCCCACAACAAATAAAAAATACCAAATGCTGCTAAAGAGACAAAAAAAACTCAAATAAAACCCCCCAAAAATAACAAAAGCTGCAAAAGAAACAAAAAAAATAAATAAACCCCACCCCAAAAAATAGCAAAAACTGCAAAAGAGACAAAAAACCCCAAAGCAACAAAAAAAGGGCAAAATTGACAAAGAAAGAAAACGAATAAACCCCCCAAAATACCAAATGCTGGAAAAGAAACAAAAGAAAAAAAAACACCCAAAATATTAAAAACTGTAAAAGAAACAAAAAACCCATCCTCAAAAAAAATAGCCAAAGCTGCAGAAGAGACAAAAAAACTGAAACAAAACAAAAAAAAACCCACAAGAAATCAAAAATAGCAAAAGCTCCTAAAGAGACAAAAAAAAAACCCCCCAAAAAATAGCAAAAACTGCTAAAGAGACAAAAAAAAACCCAAATAAAACCCCCCCAAAAATACCAAAAGCTGCAAAAGAAACAAAAAAAATCCCCCCCAAAATAGCAAAAGCTGCAAAAGAGACAAAAAAACCCCAAAAATCCAAAAACCCGCAACAAACCAAAAATACCAAAAACTGCAAAAGAGCCAAAAAAAAAAAATAAACCCCACCCCCAAAAATAGCAAAAGCTTCTAAAGAGACAAAAAAACCCAAAAACCCAAAACCCCACAACAAACCAAAAATAGCAAAAACTGCTAAAGAGACAAAAAAAAAAAAACCAAAACAAAAATACCCCAAAACAAACCAAAAATAGCAAAAGCTGCTAAAGAGACAAAAAAACCCCAAAAACCCAAAAATAACAGAAACAACCAAAAAAGTAGCAAAAGCTGCAGAAAAGACAAAAAATCAAAATAAATGCCCACCCAAAAATAGCAAAAGCTGCAGAAGAAAAAAAAATTTAAAAAAAGAGACAAAAATACCTCACCCAAAATTAGCAAAAACTGCAAAAGAACCAAAAATAAATCACCCAAACCCCCCAAAAATGCCAAAATTTACCCAAAAACCCCCAAACCCCAAACCCACCACAGAGAGCAAAACCCCCAAAGAAACCAAAAAAAATCCCAAACCCCCCAAAATGCCCAAATCTACAAAGGGACAAAACAACCCCCCCAAAAAACCCCAAAAGCTGGGAAAGAGGGGCCTGCTGGGCCTGGCCCTGTGTCCCTGTCCCTGTGTCACTGTCACTGTGTCCCTGTGTCACTGTCCCTGTGTCACTGTCACTGTGTCCCTGTGTCACTGTCCCTGTGTCCCTGTCCCTGTGTCCCTGTGTCCCTGTGTCACTGTCCCTGTGTCCCTGTGTCACTGTCCCTGTGTCCCTGTGTCCCTGTGTCCGTGTGTCCCTGTGTCCCTGTGTCCCTGTGTCCCTGTCCCTGTCCCTGTCCCTGTGTCCCTGTGTCACTGTCACTGTGTCCCTGTGTCCCTGTGTCCCTGTGTCCCTGTGTCACTGTCCCTGTCCCTGTCCCTGTGTCCCTGTGTCACTGTGTCCCTCTGTCCCCTGTGTCCCTGTGTCCCTGTGTCCCTGTGTCCCTGTCCCTGTCCCTGTCCCTGTGTCCCTGTGTCACTGTCACTGTGTCCCTGTGTCCCTGTGTCCCTGTGTCCCTGTGTCACTGTCCCTGTGTCCCTGTGTCCCTGTGTCCCTGTGTCCCTATCCCTGTGTCCCTGTGTCCCTGTCCCTGTGTCCCTGTGTCACTGTCCCTGTGTCCGTGTGTCCCTGTGTCCCTGTCCCTGTGTCCCTGTGTCCCTGTCCCTGTGTCACTGTCCCTGTGTCCCTGTCCCTGTGTCCCTGTCCCTGTGTCCCTGTGTCCCTGTGTCCCTGTGTCCCTGTGTCACTGTGTCACTGTCCCTGTGTCCCTGTCCCTGTGTCCCTGTGTCCCTGTGTCCCTGTGTCCCTGTGTCCCTGTGTCCCTGTCCCTGTCCCTGTGTCCCTGTGTCCGTGTGTCCCTGTGTCCCTGTGTCCCTGTGTCCCTGTCCCTGTCCCTGTGTCCCTGTCCCTGTGTCCCTGTGTCCATGTGTCCCTGTCCCTGTGTCACTGTCCCTGTGTCCCTGTCCCTGTGTCCCTGTGTCCGTGTGTCCCTGTCCCTGTGTCCCTGTGTCCCTGTCCCTGTGTCCCTGTGTCCCTGTGTCCCTGTGTCCGTGTGTCCCTGTCCCTGTGTCCCTGTGTCACTGTGTCCCTGTGTCCCTGTGTCCCTGTGTCCCTGTGTCCGTGTGTCACTGTCCCTGTGTCCCTGTCCCTGTCCCTGTGTCCGTGTGTCCCTGTCCCTGTGTCCCTGTGTCCGTGTGTCCCTGTGTCCGTGTGTCACTGTCCCTGTGTCCCTGTCCCTGTCCCTGTGTCCCTGTGTCCCTGTCCCTGTGTCCCTGTGTCCGTGTGTCCCTGTGTCCGTGTGTCCCTGTCCCTGTGTCCGTGTGTCCCTGTGTCCCTGTGTCCCTGTGTCCCTGTGTCCCTGTGTCCCTGTCCCTGTGTCCCTGTGTCACTGTCCCTGTGTCCCTGTCCCTGTCCCTGTCCCTGTGTCCCTGTGTCCCTGTCCCTGTGTCCCTGTGTCCCTGTCCCTGTGTCCCTGTCCCTGTGTCCCTGTGTCCGTGTGTCCCTGTCCCTGTGTCCCTGTGTCCCTGTGTCCCTGTCCCTGTGTCACTGTGTCCCTGTCACTGTGTCCCTGTGTCCCTGTGTCCGTGTGTCCCTGTCCCTGTGTCCCTGTCCCTGTGTCCGTGTGTCCCTGTCCCTGTGTCCCTGTGTCCCTGTGTCCCTGTCCCTGTGTCACTGTGTCCCTGTCACTGTGTCACTGTCCCTGTGTCCCTGTCCCTGTGTCCCTGTCACTGTGTCCCTGTCCCTGTGTCCCTGTGTCCCTGTGTCCCTGTGTCCCTGTGTCCCTGTGTCCCTGTCCCTGTGTCACTGTCCCTGTGTCCGTGTGTCCGTGTGTCCCTGTGTCACTGTGTCCCTGTGTCCGTGTGTCCCTGTGTCCCTGTGTCCCTGTGTCCCTGTCCCTGTGTCCCTGTGTCCCTGTGTCCCTGTGTCCCTGTGTCCGTGTGTCCGTGTGTCCCTGTGTCACTGTGTCCCTGTCCCTGTCCCTGTGTCCCTGTGTCCCTGTGTCCCTGTGTCCCTGTCCCTGTGTCCCTGTCCCTGTGTCCCTGTGTCCCTGTCCCTGTGTCCCTGTCCCTGTCCCTGTGTCCGTGTGTCCCTGTGTCCCTGTCCCTGTGTCACTGTCCCTGTGTCCCTGTGTCCCTGTGTCCCTGTGTCCCTGTGTCCCTGTCCCTGTGTCCCTGTGTCCCTGTGTCCGTGTGTCCCTGTGTCACTGTCCCTGTGTCCGTGTGTCCCTGTCCCTGGTGTCCCTCTCCCTGTCCCTGTCCCCATTGTCCTTATCCCTGTCCCTGTGTCCCTGTCCCTGTGTCCCTGTCCCTGTCCCCACTGTCCCTGTCCCTCTTCCTGTCCCCGCTGTCCCTGTCCCCGCTGTCCCTGTGTCCCTGTCCCCGCTGTCCCTGTGTCCCTGTCCCTGTGTCCCCGTGTCACTGTGTCCGTGTCCCCGTGTCCCTGTCCCTGTCCCCGCTGTCCCTGTCCCTGTCCCTGTGTCCCTGTCCCTGTCCCCATCTCCAAACCCCCCCGCCCCCCATCCCCCGTTTAACCCCTTCCCCGCCGCTCTCCCCGCGCAGGGCCCGCTCTGGCGGGCTCTCTTCGGCCGCGAGGCGGACAAGCTGGAGCAGGCCAACGACGACGACCGCACCTTCTACGTGATCGAGCGGGAGCCGGTGGTGAACACCTTCGTGTCCGTGCCGCGGGAGAACAGCTCGCTCAACTGCGCCGCCTTCGCCGCCGGCCTGCTGGAGGCCGTGCTGGGCGCCGCCGGCTTCCCGGCCCGCGTCAGCGCGCACTGGCACAAGGGAACCACGCTGATGATCAAGTTCGACGAGGCGGTGATAGCCCGGGATAAGAGCCTGGAGGGGCGCTGAGAGCGGGGACAGGGACAGGGACAGGGCTGTGAGCGGGGACAGGGGGGATGGGAACAGGGGGGACAGGGACAGGGACAGCAGGGATGGGGACAGGGATAGGGACAGCACAAGGGAACCACGCTGATGATCAAGTTCGATGAGGCGGTGATAGCCCGGGATAAGAGCCTGGAGGGGCGCTGAGAGATGGGGTGGGACAGCGGGGATGGGGACAGCAGGGACAGGGACAGCGGGGACAGGGACAGAAGGGACAGGGACAGCAGGGACAGGGCTGTGAGCGGGGAGGGGACAGCGGGGAGGGGACAGCGGGGACAGGGGGGATGGGGACGGGGACAGCACAAGGGAACCACGCTGATGATCAAGTTCGACGAGGCGGTGATAGCCCGGGATAAGAGCCTGGAGGGGCGCTGAGAGATGGGGACAGGGACAATAGGGACAGCGGGGACAGCGGGGACAGCGGGGACAGGGACAGCGGGGATGGGGACAGGGGGGACAGGGACAGTGGGGACAGGGACAGGGACAACGGGGACAGCGGGGACAGCGGGGACAGGGACAGGGCTGAGAGCAGGGAGGGGACAGGGGGGATGGGGATAGGGACAATAGGGACAGGGACAGCAGGGACAGGGCTGTGAGCGGGGACAGGGACAGCAGGGACAACAGGGACAGGGACAGTGAGGACAGGGATAGGGACAGGGACAGCAGGGACGGGGACAGTGGGGACGGGGACAGTGGGGACAGGGACAGTGAGGACAGGGACAGGGCTGTGAGCAGGGACAGGGACAACAGGGACAGGGGGGACAGGGACAGTGGGACAGGGACAAGGCTGTGAGCAGGGACAGGGACACGGGGACAGGGCTGTGAGCGAGGACAGAGACAGGGATAGCAGGGACAGGGACAGCAGGGACAGGGCTGAGAGCGGGGCTGGGACAGCGGGGACAGGGACAGGGATGGGGACAGGGACACCAGGGACAAGGACAGTGTGGGACAGGGACACCACGGGACAGGGCCCTGAGGGAGGGGACAGGGACAGCAGGGACAGGGACAGCAGGGACAGGGCCCTGAGGGAGGGGACAGAGCAGGGAGAGGGACAGAGGGACAGGGACACGGTGGGACAGGGCCCTGAGGGACAGCAAGGGACACCGTCACATCCCCCGTGCCCTTGTCCCCGCATTGTCACCGCCCAGCCACCACAGGAGCCTTCCTGGTGGCCCTGGGCCACCTCTGGGGACATCGGAGCTGCTTTGTGTCCCTCAGCTCGGGCCTTGTCCTGAGGTGGCGCTTGGGGACACCGGTGTCACTATAAACTGACTCTTGTCCCTCCAGTGGCCTCGTCTCTCCTTGGCTTGGGGACATCCCGGGGTGGCTTTGGGTCCCCAACGTGTCCCCTGTCCCTCTGGGACCCCTGTGGGGACATCTGGCACCTCTTGGGGACAGAAGGACGCCTGCCACCCCCCCCTTAGGGACACGGGGGTGGCCTTGGGGCTCCGTGTGGGACATTGGGGTGTCCCCAGTGCCCCTGGGGTGCCACCACCCTGTCACCCTCCAGGGCCATCGCTGTCCCCGTGTCCCCCCCAAAGCGGGGGTGGTGGCACCAGAGGGGCAGGGGGAGTTTGGGGTGGGGGGTTTGTGGGTTTGGGGTTTTTTGGGGTTTTTTTTGGGTTTTGGGTTTTTGGGGGGGTTGAGGTTTTTGAGGGGGCTTGGGGGTTTGGGGGGAGTTGTGTTTTTTGAAGGGTTTGGGGTTTTTTGGGGGGGTTGGGTTTTTTTGAAGGTTTTGAGGTTTTTTTTTGGGGGGGGTTGGGGTTTTTGAGGGGGTTTGGGGGGAGTTGGGTTTTTTGAGGGGTTTGGGGTTTTTGGGGGGTTGGGTTTTTTGGGGGGTTTTGAGGTTTTTTTGGGGGGGGGGTTGGGGTTTTTGAGGGGGTTTGGGGGGGAGTTGGGTTTTTTGAGGGGTTTGGGATTTTTGAGGGGTTTTTCGGGCTTCTGAGGGCTTTTGGGGGGGGTTGGGGATTTTTTTGGGCGGCTTGGGGATTTTTTTTGGGGATTTTTTGCGGGGGGGGCGGTGGCGTTCAGGGAGCTTGGGGTCCTCCGGGCCGCCAGGGGGCGCCGCAGCCCCGAGCCGGGCTGTATCGCATCGCTGCCGCTCCGCCACTTCCGCTTCCGGCCCTCGGCGTTTCCGCTTCCGCCGTCGCCGCTGCCAGGCCTCGTCCCCGGTTCCTCCGCCGCTCCCGGGCCCGGGCCCCGCCGCCATGGGCGCTCACCTGGCGCGGCGCTACCTGGGGGACGCGGAGGCCGAGCCCGACCCGCTGAACATGCCGTCCTTCCCCGCCGAGCTGGGCATGCCGCAGCGCAAGCCGCGCGGTCAGTGCGGGGACGCGGCGGGGACACGGCGGGGACACGGAGGGGACACGGGAGGGACACGGGGGGGACACGGCGGGGACACGGCGGGGACACGGGGAGGGCGCGGCGCGGGCGCGGTGGCCTCGGGATGTCCCTGCCCCTGTGTGACCCCGGTGACCTCCCGGCGCGACCCCCCCCCGCTCCCCCCCCCCGCGCGTGTTTCCCGGTGCCACCTCCGGTGTCCCCGCGGTGTCCCCCCCCCGTGTCCCCACCCCTGTCCCACCCCTGTCCCCACCCCTGTCACACCCTGCGCGTGTCCCCGCGTGTCCCCGCCCGTGTCTCGATGTCCCTGCAGGTGCCAACCCTGTGTCCCCCTGCGTCCCCACGTCTGTCGCAGCCCTGTCCCCCTGTCTGTCCCCTCGGTGCTGAGTGTCCCTTGTCCCCCCTGTCTGTCTGTCTGTCTGTCCCTGATGTGTCTGTCTGTCTGTCTGTCCGTTCCAGCCATGGTGGCCTCGGCGGCTCAGCTCTCCCAGGCGCGGGTGCCCCTGGAGCAGCGGGATTTCTGTCTGTCTGTCTGTCTGTCCATCCCTGGGTGCTGATGTGTCTGTCTGTCTGTCTGTCTGTCCCTGATGTGTCTGTCTGTCTGTCCCTGATGTGTCTGTCTGTCCCTGACGTGTCTGTCTGTCTGTCTGTCTGTCCCTGACGTGTCTGTCTGTCTGTCTGTCTGTCTGTCCCTGACGTGTCTGTCTGTCTGTCTGTCTGTCTGTCCCCATTGCAGTGATGGTGGCCTCGGCAGTTCAGCTCTCCCAGGTCCGGATTCCCCTGGAGCAGCGGGATTTCTGTCTGTCTGTCTGTCTGTCTGTCTGTCCCTGGGTGCTGATGTGTCTGTCTGTCTGTCTGTCTCACAGTGATGGTGGCCTCAGCAGCACAGCTGTCCCAGGCCCGGATTCCCCTGGAGCAGCGGGATTTCTGTCTGTCAGTCTGTCTGTCCCTGATCTGTCTGTCTGTCTGTTCCAGCCATGGTGGCCTCAGCAGCACAGCTGTCCCAGGGCCGGATTCCCCTGGAGCAGCGGGATTTCTGTCTGTCTGTCTGTCCCTGGGTGCTGATGTGTCTGTCCCTGATGTGTCTGTCTGTCTCACAGCCATGGTGGCCTCAGCGGCTCAGCTGTCCCAGGCCCGGGTGCCCCTGGAGCAGCGGGATTTCTGTCTGTCTGTCTGTCTGTCTGTCTGTCCCTGATCTGTCTGTCTGTCTGTCTGTCCCCATTGCAGTGATGGTGGCCTCAGCAGCACAGCTCTCCCAGGCCCGGATTCCCCTGGAGCAGCGGGATTTCTGTCTGTCTGTCTGTCTGTCCCTGACGTGTCTGTCTGTCTGTCTGTCCCTCACAGCGATGGTGGCCTCAGCAGCAGAGCTGGCTCGGGGCCGGATTCCCCTGGAGCAGCGGGATTTCTGTCTGTCTGTCTGTCCCTGACGTGTCTGTCTGTCTGTCTGTCTGTCTGTCTGTCTGTCTCTCACAGCCATGGTGGCCTCAGCAGCTCAGCTGTCCCAGGCCCGGGTGCCCCTGGAGCAGCGGGATTTCTGTCTGTCTGTCCCTGATCTGTCTGTCTGTCTGTCTGTCCCTCACAGCCATGGTGGCCTCAGCAGCACAGCTGTCCCAGGGCCGGATTCCCCTGGAGCAGCGGGATTTCTGTCTGTCTGTCTGTCCCTGATCTGTCTGTCTGTCCCTGATCTGTCTGTCTGTCCCTCGCAGTAATGGTGGCCTCGGCAGCTCAGCTGTCCCAGGGCCGGGTGCCCCTGGAGCAGCGGGATTTCTGTCTGTCTGTCTGTCTGTCTGTCTGTCCATCCCTGGGTGTTGATGTGTCTGTCTGTCTGTCTGTCTGTCCCTCACAGCCATGGTGGCCTCAGCAGCACAGCTGTCCCAGGCGCGGGTGCCCCTGGAGCAGCGGGATTTCTGTCTGTCTGTCTGTCTGTCCCTGACATGTCTGTCTGTCTGTCTGTCTGTCTGTCCCTGATGTGTCTGTCTGTCTCACAGCCATGGTGGCCTCAGCAGCACAGCTCTCCCAGGCCTGGATTCCCCTGGAGCAGAGGGATTTCTGTCTGTCTGTCTGTCTGTCTGTCTGTCCCTGACGTGTCTGTCTGTCCCTGATGTGTCTGTCTGTCCCTGACGTGTCTGTCTGTCCCTGATGTGTCTGTCTGTCTGTCTGTCTCACAGTGATGGTGGCCTCAGCAGCACAGCTCTCCCAGGCCCGGATTCCCCTGGAGCAGCGGGATTTCTGTCTGTCTGTCTGTCTGTCCCTGATGTGTCTGTCTGTCCCTGATGTGTCTGTCTGTCTGTCTGTCTCTCTGTCCCTGATCTGTCTGTCTGTCCCTGATGTGTCTGTCTGTCTGTCCCTGATCTGTCTGTCTGTCTGTCTGTCCCTGATCTGTCTGTCTGTCTGTCTGTCCCTGATCTGTCTGTCTGTCCCCATTGCAGTGATGGTGGCCTCAGCAGCTCAGCTCTCCCAGGCCCGGATTCCCCTGGAGCAGCGGGATTTCTGTCTGTCTGTCTGTCTGTCCATCCCTGGGTGTTGATGTGTCTGTCTGTCTGTCTGTCTCACAGCGATGGTGGCCTCAGCAGCACAGCTCTCCCAGGCCCGGGTGCCCCTGGAGCAGCGGGATTTCTGTCTGTCTGTCTGTCCATCCCTGGGTGTTGATGTGTCTGTCTGTCT
Organism: Phylloscopus trochilus trochilus; assembly: GCA_016584745.2. Classification (NCBI taxonomy): domain Eukaryota; kingdom Metazoa; phylum Chordata; class Aves; order Passeriformes; family Phylloscopidae; genus Phylloscopus; species Phylloscopus trochilus. The sequence goes on along the minus strand of WQNJ02000347.1, from coordinate 29,001 downwards.
GTCTGTCTCACAGCGATGGTGGCCTCAGCAGCAGAGCTGGCTCGGGCCCGGATTCCCCTGGAGCAGCGGGATTTCTGCGGGCACCACCTGCTGCGGCTGCTGCGCTGCCACCGCGACAGCTTCCCCCTGCCCTGGGCCTGCCACGGCCTGCGCCACGCATGGGACGCCTGCGAGCACCAGGAGTGAGTGTGGGGACATGGGGGGACATGGGGGGGGACACGGGGACATGGGGGGACAGGGGGACATGGGGGGACAATGGGGACATGGGGACAGGGGGACACAGAGGGGACACGGCTGGGACAGCTGCCAGCACCAGGAGTGAGAGACGGGGACATGGGGACAGGGGGACAGGGGGGAACAGGGGGACAGGGGGACAGGGGGGACAGGGGGACATGGGGGACAGGGGGACATGGGGACATGGGGGGGACAGGGGGGGACATGGGGACATGGGGGGGACAGGGGGACATGGGGACATGAGGGGGACGCGGGGGGACACGCCTGGGACAGCTGCCAGCATGAGGAGTGAGCATGGGGACAGGGGGGACAGGGGGACATGGGGGGGACACGCCTGGGACAGCTGCCAGCACCAGGAGTGAGAGACGGGGACATGGGGGGGACATGAAGGGGACAATGGGGACATGGGGGGACAGGGGGGGACAGGGGGACACGGGGACATGGGGGGGACAGGGGGACATGGGGGGACAATGGGGACACAGAGGGGACACGGCTGGGACAGCTGCCAGCACCAGGAGTGAGCATGGGGACAGGGGGACACGGGGACATGGGGGGGACAGGGGGACATGGGGGGACATGGGGACGGGGGGGGACACACCTGGGACAGCTGCCAGCACCAGGAGTGAGAGATGGGGACATGGGGGAACATGGGGACATGGGGACATGGGGGGGGACACGGCTGGGACAGCTGCCAGCACCAGGAGTGAGACACATGGGGGGACATGGAGGGGACATGGCTGAGACAGCTGCCAGCACATGGAGTGAGGAGACATGGGGACATGGGGACATGGTGGGGCCATCATGGGGACATGGGGGCTGTGGGACACTGGGGCTGTAGGGGACACAGGGGACACAGGGGGGGACACAGGACTGAGGACAGGTGACCTTGGGGACACCGTAGGGACAGGAACGGGGGACAAGGACAGGGGTCAGGGGGGACAGAGGGACAGGGGTGGGGACAGCAGGGGGGGTGACAGGGACATGGGGGGGGCGTGGGAGGGGCCTGGGGACAGCCCCTGTTCCCACAGTGACACAGGGTGACACAGGGGTGACACAGGGTGACAAGGGGGTGACAAGGGGACATTGGGGTGACATGGGTGACACAGTGGTGACACGGGGGTGACAAAGGAGTGACATGGAGGTGACAAAGAAGTGTCACAGAGGTGACACGGGGGATGACATGGAGGTGACAAAGGGGTGACATGGGTGACACGGGGGTGACAGAGGAGTGACACGGCGGTGACACGGGGGTGACAGGGGGATGGGGGTGACACGGGAGTGATGGGAGTGACAAGGGGACATTGGGGTGACATGGTGACACAGCGGTGACACAGTGGTGACACGGGGGTGACACAGGGTGATGGGGGTGACACGGATGTGACAAAGGGGTGACAGGGAGGTGACACAGCGATGGGGGGTGACAGGGAGGTGACAGAGGAGTGACATGGCGGTGACATGGCAATGCGGGGTGACAGGGGGGTGACACAGAGGTAACAGGGGTGACATGACGGTGACACGGGTGACACAGGGGTGACAGGGAGGTGACAGGGAGGTGACACGGTGCCACCTGTCCCCAGCTACGTGATGCGCATGAAGGAGTTCGAGCGCGAGCGGCGCCTGCGGCAGCGCCAGCAGCGGCTGCGGCGGCGCCACGGGGACACCGAGTGACACCCGGGGACACCGAGTGACACCCGGGGACACCCAGGGACACCTGGGGACACCCAGGGACACCGAGGGACACCCGGAACGCCCAGGACGCCGAGGGACACCCGGTGATGGCGCGGTGACACAAGGCCACCCCTACCCCCCCAAATAAAGAGTGACACCGCGCTGGCCTCGAGTGACACCACGGGTGACACCGCGCTGGCCTCGAGTGACACCACGGGTGACACCGCGCTGGCTTGTCCCTGCCGGTGGGGACAGCGGGGTTGTCCCCACAGGGGGGTGGCGGCTGTGACCCTCCCGTGTCCCCTGGGGTGGGACAATGACAGGCCACACACACGGCTGGGGGTGGGGGGGATGTGGTTTATTGTCACCTGCGGGGACAAGGGGGTGACACCGGGCGGGGGGCTGTGGGTGACACCGCGATGTCACCAGCGGTGGCTTCGGTCACTGCTGTCCCTGGTGGCTTCGGGGACGCTGCCACCGGAGCGGGGACACCTGGGGGCTGTGACACCCGGGGTGACAAGGGACAGCGGGGCCACCTTCCCGTGTCCCCTGTCCCCGCAGTGTCCCCAAGGCTGGGGGCAGCGCTGACGGGGACAGGTCGGGGTGTCCCCAGGGGGTGTCCCCAAGGGGTGTCCCTGCGGTGTCACCGCAGGGAGGGGACACTGCAGTGTCACAGCAGGGAGGGGACGCTGCGGGCTGTGTCCCCTCGGTGTCCCCTCAATGTCACAGCAGGAAGGGGGTGGCAGGGGCGATGTCACAGCAGGGAGGGGACACTGGGGGTGGTGTCCCCTCAGTGTCCCCTCAGTGTCCCCTCAGTGTCACAGCAGGGAGGGGACAATGGGGGCACTGTCCCCGCGGTGTCCCCTCGATGTCACAGCAGGAAGGGGGTGGCAGGGGCACTGTCCCCGCGGTGTCACAGCAGGGAGGTGACACTGGGGCTGTCCCCGCGGTGTCACAGCAGGAAGGTGACACTGGGGCTGTCCCCTGGGTGTCACAGCAGGAAGGGGACGCTGGGGCGGTGTCCCCGCGGTGTCACAGCAGGAAGGGGGTGGCAGGGGCGGTGTCCCCGCGGTGTCCCCGCGGTGTCACAGCAGGGAGGTGACACTGGGGCTGTCCCCGCGGTGTCACAGCAGGAAGGGGGTGGCAGGGGCACTGTCCCCTGGGTGTCACAGCAGGAAGGGGACGCTGGGAGCGGTGTCCCCTCGATGTCACAGCAGGAAGGGGGTGGCAGGGGCACTGTCCCCTGGGTGTCACAGCAGGAAGGGGACAATGGGCGAGCGCAGCGGGGGGTAGTCCCGGAACTCGCGCAGGTAGCTGCGGTGCTTGCCCTGCGCCCAGATGGCCATCTGCACAAAGCCCACCAGCGAGAAGAGCGCCACTGCGGGGGACAGCGCTGTCACCACGGGGACACGGGGACAGTGGGGACAGCAGGGACATGGGGACAGTGCTGTCACCACGGGGACACGGGGACAGTGGGGACACAGGGACAGCGCTGTCACCACGGGGACACGGGGACATGGGGACACAGGGACAGCGCTGTCACCACGGGGACACGGGGACATGGGGACAGCAGGGACAGTGCTGTCACCACGGGGACACAGGGACATGGGGACACGGGGACAGCGCTGTCACCACGGGGACACGGGGACATGGGGACAGCAGGGACAGCACTGTCACCAAGGGGACACGGGGACATGGGGGCAGTCGGGCAGTCAAGGGTGGCACCAGGGACCTGGAGGGGACAGGACACCCTGGAGGGGCACAGGGGACAGGAGGGGACGGGAGGGACACAAAGCCCAGGGGACATGGGGACCCCTGGGTGGCACAGGGGACATGGAGGGGACACAGAGCCCAGGGTGGCACAGGGGACATGGGGACCCCAGGGTGGGGCAGGGGACATGGAGTGGGGACATGGGGACCCCAGGGTGGCACAGGGGACATGGGGACCCCGGGGTGCCACCCCCCCAGAGCCCCTCCCGTGTCCCCTGTGTCCCCTCACCGGGCAGGCACTGGGTCATGATGGTGAAACCGATCCAGGAGCCGACCTGGGGGGGACACGTGGGGGGAGAGTCACCCAAGGGTGGTGTCACCCAAGGGTGGCGTCACCCATTGCGGGTGTCACCCAGTGGGGCAGTGTCACCCATTGGCAGTGTCACCCACTGCAGGTGTCACCATTGCTGGTGTCACCCATTGTAGGTGTCACCCCTTGTAGGTGTCACCCATGGGCAGTGTCACCCATGGGCAGTGACACCCATTGCAGGTGTCACCCATTGTAGGTGTCACCCCTTGTAGGTGTCACCCGGGCAGTGTCACCCATTGGCAGTGTCACCCACTGGAGGTGTCACCATTGCTGGTGTCACCCATTGGGGACAGCTCCCCCTGTGTCCCCTCCCCCCAGCCATGCCCCCCCCCCCCCCAGGCCCCTCCCCCCAGCACAGCGCTGTCCCCTCCCCTCCCCCACCCAGGGGTGCCCCCACCCTCCACATCCCCCCCAGCAGGGAGTGTCCCCAGGGCTGTCACATCCCCCCGCTGTCCCCAGGGCCGTGTCCCCCCTGCTGTCCCCGTGTCCCCGCTGTCCCCCCTGCTGTCCCCGTTTCCCCCCGCTGTCCCCGCTGTCCCCGTGTCCCCCCCGCTGTCCCCGTGTCCCACCGCTGTCCCCGTGTCCCCCCCACTGTCCCCGTGTCCCCGCTGTCCCCCCTGCTGTCCCTGTGTCCCCCCCGCTGTCCCCGCTGTCCCCGTGTCCCCCCCGCTGTCCCCGTGTCCCCCCCGCTGTCCCCGTGTCCCCACCTCGTAGGTGTAGTTGGGGCAGGACACCAGCAGGAAGAGCCAGGTGAAGGGGTTGCGGGTGGGGTACGGGATCTTCCGGGTCTTGGAGCCTGCGGGGACAGCGGGACAGACTGAGGGACAGACTGAGGGACAGACTGAGGGACAGACTGAGGGACAGACTGAGGGACAGACTGAGGGACACAGGGACAGACTGAGGGACAGACTGAGGGACACGAGGACAGACTGAGGGACACGGGGACAGACTGAGGGACAGACTGAGGGACAGACTGAGGGACAGACCGAGGGACATGGGGACAGACTGAGGGACACGGGGACAGACTGAGGGACAGACTGAGGGACAGACCGAGGGACACGGGGACAGACTGAGGGACACTGGGACAGACTGAGGGACAGACTGAGGGACACGGGGACAGACTGAGGGACAGACTGAGGGACAGACCGAGGGACATGGGGACAGACTGAGGGACAGACTGAGGGACAGACTGAGGGACAGACTGAGGGACAGACTGAGGGACACCGGGACAGACTGAGGGACAGACTGAGGGACACAGGGACAGACTGAGGGACAGACTGAGGGACAGACTGAGGGACACGGGGACAGACTGAGGGACAGACGGACACAGGGACAGACTGAGGGACAGACTGAGGGACACAGGGACAGACTGAGGGACAGACTGAGGGACACCGGGACAGACTGAGGGACACGGGGACAGACTGAGGGACAGACTGAGGGACACAGGGACAGACTGAGGGACACCGGGACAGACTGAGGGACAGACTGAGGGACACAGGGACAGACTGAGGGACAGACTGAGGGACACGGGGACAGACTGAGGGACAGACTGAGGGACAGACTGAGGGACAGACTGAGGGACACAGGGACAGACTGAGGGACACAGGGACAGACTGAGGGACAGACTGAGGGACAGACTGAGGGACACGGGGACAGACTGAGGGACAGACTGAGGGACAGACTGAGGGACACGGGGACAGACTGAGGGACAGACTGAGGGACAGACTGAGGGACAGACTGAGGGACAGACTGAGGGACACAGGGACAGACTGAGGGACAGACTGAGGGACAGACTGAGGGACACGGGGACAGACTGAGGGACACAGGGACAGACTGAGGGACAGACTGAGGGACAGACTGAGGGACAGGGGTCACACACGGGTCACCCCCCAGGCCACCCCCGCACAGGTGCCACACTCGGTGTCACCCCTCGTGTCCCCACCGTGCCCCGGCCGGCCCGGGGCTGCTGCCACTCGTCCCTGCGGCCTCTGCGCCGGCGTGTCCCCAATGTCCCCAATGTCCCCATTGTCCCCAATGTCCCCATTGTCCCCCAGTGTCCCCCCATGTCCCCAATGTCCCCCTGTGTCCCCCCATTGTCCCCAATGTCCCCCAGTGTCCCGAATGTCCCCCCAGTGTCCCCAATGTCCCCAATGTCCCCCAATGTCCCCAGTGTCCCCAATGTCCCCCTGTGTCCCCAGTGTCCCCAATGTCCCCAATGTCCCCCAATGTCCCCAGTGTCCCCAATGTCCCCCTGTGTCCCCCCATTGTCCCCAATGTCCCTCAGTGTCCCAAATGTCCCCCAGTGTCCCCAATGTCCTCAATGTCCCCCCAGTGTCCCCAATGTCCCCCCACTGTCCCCAGTGTCCCCCCAGTGTCCCCAATGTCCCCCAGTGTCCCCCCAGTGTCCCCAATGTCCCCCCAGTGTCCCCAATGTCCCCCAGTGTCTCCATTGTCCCCAATGTCCCCAGTGTCCCCAATGTCCCCAATGTCCCCATTGTCCCCAATGTCCCCCAGTGTCCCCATTATCCCCAATGTCCCCCCAATGTCCCCTCTGTGTCCCCCCAGTGTCCCCAATGTCCCCCATGTCCCCAATGTCCCCCCAGTGTCCCCGCTGTCCCCGCTGTCCCCTCACCCGCGGGCCGCAGGTTCCTCAGGGCCACGTGGATGGAGAAGTTCCCGAGCTGGCAGAACTGGGGGGGGGGGCACGGGGGGGTCACAGGGGACCCTCGGGTGGGGGGGGGGGGATGGCACCGGGACCCCCCCCAGGGACCCCCCCCCAGGGACCCCCAGGGACCCCCAGGGACCCCCTGAACGCCCAACTGGGACCCCCCAGTGTCCCCCTGCCCCCCTCAGCCCCCCCTGGGAACCCCAAACCCCCCCAAACCCCCCCAGCAGCCCCCACTGGCACCCCCCCCAACTCCTCCCCAACCCCCCCAGCCCCCATTGGGACCCCCCCAGCCCCCCCTGGGAACCCCAAACCCCCCCAGCTCCGCCCAAACCCCCCCAGCCCCCATTGAGACCCCCCCAGCCCCCACTGGGACCCCAAATCCCCCCCAAACCCCCGCAGCAGCCCCCACTGGCACCCCCCCCCACTCCTCCCCAACCCCCCCAGCCCCCACTGGGACCCTCCCAGCTCCCACTGGGACCCCCAAACTCCCCCAAGCCCCCCCAGCCCCCCCCCGTGTCCCCCCCGTGTCCCCTCAGGACGCACCAGGAACACGGCCAGCGCCAGCTTCACCTGCTCGTCACCGTAGGCTGGGGGGACACGGGGGGGTCAGGGACAGGGACAGGGACAGGGACAGGGACACCCCAGGGTGACAGGGACAGGGACACCCCCAGTGACACCGTAGGTGGGACAGGGACAGGGACAGGGACAGGGACAGGGACACCCCAGGGGTGACAGGGACACCCCAGTGACACCCCAGGGTGACTGGGACACTCACAGTGACACTCCAGGGTGACAGGGACAGGGACATCCCAGGAGTGACAGGGACACCCCCAGTGACACCCCGGGGGGGACAAGCACCAGGACAGCCACACCCCCCAGGTGTCCCCTGGAGGCACAGGGGGAGCGTGGGGAGGGCTCGGGGTGTGATGGGGACACAGAGGGGACAGGGACAGTGACACAGTGACAGTGATACAGTGACAGTGACACAGTGACAGTGACACAGTGACAGTGACAGTGACAGTGACAGTGACACAGTGACAGTGACACAGTGACAGTGACACAGTGACAGTGACAGTGACACAGTGACAGTGACAGTGACAGTGACACAGTGACAGTGACACAGTGACAGTGACACAGTGACAGTGAAGCAATGACAGTGACACAGTGACAGTGACACAGTGACACAGTGACAGTGACACAGTGACAGTGACAGAGTGACAATGACACGGTGACAGTGACACAGTGACAGTGACAGAGTGACAGTGACAGTGACACAGTGACACAGTGACGGTGACACAGTGACAGTGAAGCAATGACAGTGACACAGTGACAGTGACAGTGACAGTGACACAGTGACACAGTGACAGTGACAGAGTGACAATGACACGGTGACAGTGACACAGTGACAGTGACAGAGTGACAGTGACAGTGACACAGTGACACAGTGACGGTGACACAGTGACAGTGACAGTGACACAGTGACACAGTGACACAGTGACAGTGACACAGTGACACAGTGACACAGTGACACAGTGACAGTGACACAGTGACAGTGACAGTGACAGTGACACTCACCGGGAGGGGTGTACAGCGGGTGGTTGATGTAGTGGGGACACACAGTGACAGTGACAGTGACACAGTGACAGTGACAGTGACACAGTGACAGTGACACAGTGACAGTGACACTCACCGGGAGGGGTGTACAGCGGGTGGTTGATGTAGTGGGGACACACAGTGACAGTGACACAGTGACAGTGACACAGTGACACAGTGACAGTGACACAGTGACAGTGACACAGTGACAGTGACACAGTGACAGTGACAGTGACAGTGACACAGTGACACAGTGACAGTGACAGTGACAGTGACACAGTGACAGTGACAGTGACACAGTGACACAGTGACACAGTGACAGTGACAGTGACAGTGACAGTGACACAGTGACAGTGACAGTGACACAGTGACACAGTGACACAGTGACACAGTGACAGTGACACAGTGACAGTGACAGTGACACAGTGACAGTGACAGTGACAGTGACAGTGACACAGTGACAGTGACACAGTGACACAGTGACAGTGACACTCACCGGGAGGGGTGTACAGCGGGTGGTTGATGTAGTGGGGACACACAGTGACAGTGACACAGTGACAGTGACAGTGACAGTGACACAGTGACAGTGACAGTGACACAGTGACAATGACACAGTGACAGTGACAGTGACAGTGACAGTGACAGTGACACAGTGACAGTGACAGTGGCACAGTGACAGTGACAGTGACACAGTGACAATGACATTGACACAGTGACAGTGACAGTGACACAGTGACAGTGACAGTGACACAGTGACAGTGACACAGTGATGTGACACAGGTGACAGTGACAGTGACACAGTGACACAGTGACAGTGACAGTGACACAGTGACACAGTGACAGTGACACAGTGACAGTGACACAGTGACACAGTGACAGTGACACAGTGACAGTGGCACAGTGACAATGACACAGTGACAGTGACACAGTGACAGTGACAGTGACACAGTGACACAGTGACAGTGACACAGTGACAGTGACACAGTGACAGTGACACAGTGACAGTGACAGTGACAGTGACACAGTGACAGTGACACTCACCGGGCGGGGTGTACAGCGGGTGGTTGATGTAGTGGGGACACACAGTGACAGTGACACAGTGACAGTGACAGTGACAGTGACACAGTGACAGTGACAGTGACAGTGACACAGGTGACAGTGACACTCACCGGGAGGGGTGTACAGCGGGTGGTTGATGTAGTGGGGACACACAGTGACAGTGACACAGTGACACAGTGACAGTGACACTCACCAGGAGGGGTGTACAGCGGGTGGTTGATGTAGTGGGGACACACAGTGACAGTGACACAGTGACAGTGACAGTGACACAGTGACAGTGACAGTGACAGTGACACTCACCGGGAGGGGTGTACAGCGGGTGGTTGATGTAGTGGGGACACACAGTGACAGTGACACAGTGACAGTGACACAGTGACAGTGACAGTGACAGTGACACTCACCGGGAGGGGTGTACAGCGGGTGGTTGATGTAGTGGGGACACACAGTGACAGTGACACAGTGACAGTGACACTCACCGGGAGGGGTGTACAGCGGGTGGTTGATGTAGTGGGGACACACAGTGACAGTGACAGTGACACAGTGACAGTGACAGTGACACTCACCGGGAGGGGTGTACAGCGGGTGGTTGATGTAGTGGGGACACACAGTGACAGTGACAGTGACAGTGACACAGTGACAGTGACACTCACCGGGAGGGGTGTACAGCGGGTGGTTGATGTAGTACGCCATCCAAGCAGCAAAGCCCCAGTAGTAGGTGCAGTTCTGGGGACATTGGGGACACGCTGGGGACACGCTGGGGACACACCAGGGGCGGGGGGGGGGTGTGACCCGCTGGGGACAGGGAGGGGACAGGGGGTGGCAGAGGTGACCCGGGTGGGGGTTGGGGGGACGGGGTGGTGACACAGGTGTCACCTTGGAGCAGGGGGGACAACCTGGTGGGGACAGGGCAGTGACACAGGTGGCAGGGCGGTGGCACAGGTGGCAGGGCGGTGGCACAGGCAGCAGTGTCACCTTGAAGATGTTGCACAGGGGCATGGGACAGGGAGGGGACAGGGAGGGGACAGGGCAGTGACACAGGTGGCAGGGCGGTGGCAGGGCAGTGTCACAGGTGTGTCACAGGTGTCACAGGTGTGTCCTAGGTGGCACAGGTGTGTCCCAGGTGGCAGGGGTGGCAGTGTCACCTTGAAGATGTTGTGCAGGGCCATGGTGCCGTGCGAGAAGTGTTTGGGACAGGGAGGGGACAGGGGTCACACAGGTGGCAGGGCGGTGGCACAGGTGTCACAGGTGTCCCAGGTGTGACAGGTGTGCCCCAGGTGTGTCACCTTGAAGATGTTGCGCAGGGGCATGGTGCCGTGGAAGAAGTGGTGGGGACAGGGAGGGGACAGGGGTGACACAGGTGGCAGGGCAGTGTCCCAGGTGTCCCAGGTGTGTCCCAGGTGTGACAGGTGTGCCCCAGGTGTGTCCCAGGTGTGCCCCAGGTGTGTCCCAGGTGTGTCCCAGGTGTGACAGGTGTGTCCCAGGTGTGCCCCAGGTGCCCCAGGTGTGCCCCAGGTGTGACAGGTGTGTCCCAGGTGTGACAGGTGTGTCCCAGGTGTGTCCCAGGTGTGCCCCAGGTGTGCCCCAGGTGTGTCCCAGGTGTCCCAGGTGTGCCCCAGGTGTCCCAGGTGTGCCCCAGGTGTGTCCCAGGTGTGTCCCAGGTGTGCCCCAGGTGTCCCAGGTGTGCCCCAGGTGTGCCCCAGGTGTCCCAGGTGTGCCCCAGGTGTGTCCCAGGTGTGACAGGTGTCCCAGGTGTGCCCCAGGTGTGTCCCAGGTGTGTCCCAGGTGTGCCCCAGGTGAGTCCCAGGTGTGACAGGTGTGTCCCAGGTGTGACAGGTGTGCCCCAGGTGTGTCCCAGGTGTGCCCCAGGTGTGTCCCAGGTGTGTCCCAGGTGTGCCCCAGGTGAGTCCCAGGTGTGACAGGTGTGTCCCAGGTGTGACAGGTGTGCCCCAGGTGTGCCCCAGGTGTGCCCCAGGTGTGTCCCAGGTGTGTCCCAGGTGTGTCCCAGGTGTGCCCCAGGTGTGCCCCAGGTGTCCCAGGTGTGCCCCAGGTGTGTCCCAGGTGTGACAGGTGTGTCCCAGGTGTCCCAGGTGTGCCCCAGGTGTGCCCCAGGTGTGACAGGTGTGTCCCAGGTGTGCCCCAGGTGTGTCCCAGATGTGCCCCAGGTGTGTCCCAGGTGTGACAGGTGTGCCCCAGGTGTGTCCCAGGTGTCCCAGGTGTGCCCCAGGTGTGTCCCAGGTGTGCCCCAGGTGTCCCAGGTGTGACAGGTGTGCCCCAGGTGTGTCCCAGGTGTGTCCCAGGTGTCCCAGGTGTGCCCCAGGTGTGCCCCAGGTGTGCCCCAGGTGTGTCCCAGGTGTGTCCCAGGTGTCCCAGGTGTGTCCCAGGTGTGTCCCAGGTGTCCCAGGTGTGTCCCAGGTGTGCCCCAGGTGTGCCCCAGGTGTGTCCCAGGTGTGTCCCAGGTGTGTCCCAGGTGTCCCAGGTGTGTCCCAGTGTGTCCCAGGTGTCCCAGGTGTGCCCCAGGTGTGTCACCTTGAAGATGTTGCGCAGGGGCATGGGACAGGGAGGGGACAGGGAGGGGACAGGGAGGGGACAGGGAGGGGACAGGGAGGGGACAGGGGTGACACAGGTGGCAGGGCGGTGTCCCAGGTGTGCCCCAGGTGTGTCCCAGGTGTGCCCCAGGTGTGACAGGTGTGTCCCAGGTGTGTCCCAGGTGTGTCCCAGGTGTGTCCCAGGTGTGACAGGTGTGTCCCAGGTGTGTCCCAGGTGTGACAGGTGTGTCCCAGGTGTGACAGGTGTGTCCCAGGTGTGTCCCAGGTGTGCCCCAGGTGTGCCCCAGGTGTGTCCCAGGTGTGTCACCTTGAAGATGTTGCGCAGGGGCATGGTGCCGTGCGAGAAGCGGTGCACGAAGAGCGTCTCCAGCAGCCGCTTGACGTAGTGGAAGGAGTGGCAGCAGCAGGCCAGGCTGGGGACACGCGGGGGGGACATTGGGGACATTGGGGACATTGGGGACACGTTGGGGACATCGGGGACCACCCTGGCCGCTGTCCCCACCGTGTCCCCTCATTGCCAGACCCCCCCTCAAATGTCCCCAGGACCCCCCTGGAACTCCGAGACCCCGAGGAACCCCCTGAGGACCCCCCCAGGACCCCCCAGGAACCCCCCAGGCCCCACCCCCACTGTCCCACCCCCCCCCCCCCCGTTTCCCACCCATTGTCCCCTCCCCCCCCTCGTGCTGCCGTTGTCCCCAGGCCCCCGTTGTCCCTCTGCTGTCCCTGTCCCCAAATCACTGTCCCTGCAGCCCCACATTGTCCCCAGTGTCCCCAGAGTGTCCCCAATGTCCCCATGTCCCCAGTGTCCCCCCATCCCCAATGTCCCCAGTGTCCCCAATGGCCCAATGTCCCCAGAGTGTCCCCACTGTCCCCACTGCCCCCACTGTACCCCATGTCCCCCTGTCCCCAGTGTCCCCCCTGTCTCCAGAGTGTCCCCACTGTCCCCAATGTCCCTCCTGTCTCCAGAGTATCCCCAATGTCCCCAGAGTGTCCCCAATGTCCCCACTGTCCCCGCTGTCCCCGCTGTCCCCACTGTCCCCAATGTCCCCAGAGTGTCCCCCTGTCCCCAGAGTGTCCCCAATGTCCCCAATGTCCCCAATATCCCCCCTGTCCGCCCTGTCCCCAGAGTGTCCCCAATGTCCCCAATGTCCCCAGAGTGTCCCCATGTCCCCCTGTCCCCAGAGTGTCCCCATGTCCCCCTGTCCCCAGAGTGTCCCCATGTCCCCATATCCCCCCTGTCCCCAATATCCCCCCTGTCCCCAGAGTGTCCCCCGTGTCCCCAATGTCCCCAGTGTCCCCAATGTCCCCACTGCCCCCACTGTCCCCCATGTCCCCGATGTCCCTGATGTCCCCAATGTCCCCAATGTCCCCAATGTCCCCAGAGTGTCCCTGTGTCCCCACTGTCCCCCTGTCCCCAGAGTGTCCCCGCTGTCCCCAATGTCCCCAATGTCCCCAGAGTGTCCCCATGTCCCCATATCCCCCCTGTCCCCAATATCCCCCCTGTCCCCAGAGTGTCCCCCGTGTCCCCCATGTCCCCGATGTCCCTGATGTCCCCAATGTCCCCAATGTCCCAAATGTCCCCCCTGTCCCCTGTCCCCTGCTCACTGCACCACGCGGTGCCTGCTGGCTGTGAAGTCGTAGCGGGGCCCGTACAGGAAGGGCACCCGGAAATAGAACAGCAGGTAAATCAGCAGGGGCCCGGCGTACTCGGTCAGGAACACCTGCACAGGTGAGGGACAGGTGAGGGGACAGTCAGGGACACCTGGGACAGGTGAGGGACAGGGGAGGGACAGGGGAGGGACAGGTGAGGGACACCTGAGACAGGTGAGGGACAGGTGAGGGACAGGTGAGGGGACAGTCAAGGACAGTCAGGGACACCTGGGACAGGTAAATGAGCAGGGGCCCGGCGTACTCGGTCAGGAACACCTGGGACAGGTGAGGGACAGGTGAGGGACAGGGGAGGGACAGGTGAGGGACAGGTGAGGGGACACCTGGGACAGGTGAGGGACACTCAGGGAAAGGTGAGGAGACAAATGAGGGGACAGTCAGGGACACCTGGGGCAGGTGAGGGACAGGTGAGGGACAGGTGAGGGGATACCTGGGACAGGTAAATTAGCAGGGGCCCGGTGTACTCAGTCAGGAACACCTGAGACAGGTGAGGGACACTCAGGGAAAGGTGAGGGGACAGTCAGAGACACCTGGGACAGGTAAATGAGCAGGGGCCCGGCGTACTTGGTCAGGAACACCTGCACAGGTGGGGGACAGGTGAGGGGACAGGGGAGGGATAGTCAGGGACACCTGGGACAGGTGAGGGACAGGTGAGGGACAGGGGCCATGGGACACCCAGGAGCAGGGACAGAGACACAGAGAGAGAGGGACAGGGACACGGGGGGGGACACAGGGTGACACATGGGGTGACACAGAGGGGGTGACAAGGACACGGGGTGGCACACAAGGTGACAGAGGGTGACACTGGGTGACACAGAGAATGACACACAGGGTGACACACGGTGACACAGAGGGGGTGACAGGGACACAGGGTGGCACACAAGGTGACAGAGGGTGACACAGGGGGTGGCACAGGGTGACACAGGGTGACACAGGGTGACAGAGTGACAGAGGGTGACACACGGGGTGACACACGGGGTGACAGAGAATGACACGGGGTGACACAGAGGGGTGACAAGGACACAGGGTGACACACAGGGTGACACAGGGGGTGACACACAGGGGTGACACAGGTGACACACAGGGTGACACAGGGTGACACAGGTGACACACAGGGTGACACACAGGGTGACACACAGGGTGACACAGGTGACACACAGGGTGACACGGGGTGACACAGAGGGGGTGACACAGGTGACACACAGGGTGACACAGGGGGTGGCAGAGGAGGTGACACAGGGTGACACGGGGTGACAGAGGGGGTGACCCAGGGGGCGGGGCCCTCACCGTGACCCAGCTGATCTGCGCCCCCAGGTCCCGGAAGTAGAGCGTGGCCGTGGTGCCCACGGGCAGCGCCTGCAGCACATCCTCGTCCTTCAGCGAGCGGCCCTCTGCGGACACACACACCTGGCACACCTGGGGGATGCCTGGGATACCTGGGGGCACCTGGGGGATACCTGGGGGCACCTGGCACACTTGGGGGATACCTGGGGGCACCTGGGTACACCTGGGGGATACCTGGGGGATACCTGGGGACACCTGGGGACACCTGGGACACACCTGGGGACATCCCGGGGCACCTGGGGTACACCTGGGGTACACCTGGGGGATACCTGGGGTACACCTGGGGTACACCTTGGGGGCACCTGGGATACACCTGGGGCACCTGGGGTACACCTGGGCACACCTGGGGGCACCTGGGGGCACCTGGGGTACACCTGGGGGCACCTGGGATACACCTGGGGGCACCTGGGGTACACCTGGGGCACCTGGGATACACCTGGGGACACCTGGGATACACCTGGGAAACCTGGGGCACACACCTAGGGGCACCTGGGCACACCTGGGGACACCTGGGGACATCCCTGGGGTACACCTGGGACACACCTGGGGTACACCTGGCACACCTGGGGTACACCTGGGGGATACCTGGACACACCTGGGGGCACCTGGGGACACCTGGGGTACACCTGGGGGGACCTGGGGGATACCTGGGCGCACCTGGGACACACCTGGGTACACCTGGGGACACACCTGGGGACACACCTGGGGACACCTGGGACACACCTGGGGACAGTTGGGGTACACCTGGGCACACCTGGGGACACCCTGGGGACACCCTGGGGACAGTTGGGGACAGTTGGGGACGCGCCATCCCGCGGTGACACTCACTGGGGTCCAGGCGCAGGGACTGCCTCGCGGGGTACCACTGGGGGTCTGTGGGACAGAGGGGACAGCGGTGGTGACACTGCGGGGACACAGAGGGGACAGCAGTGGTGGCACTTTGGGGACACAGCCACAGAGGGGACAGCGGTGGTGGCACCGTGGGGACACAGAGGGGACACCGGTGGTGGCACTTTGGGGACACAGAGGGGACAGTGGTGGTGGCACCGTGGGGACACAGAGGGGACACCGGTGGTGGCACCATGGGGACAGAGGGGACAGCGGTGCTGGCACCACAGGGACACTTTGGGACACAGGGGACACTTGGACACAGTGGGGCGAAGGGCCCTGTCCCTCCCCATGTCCCCTCGGCCCCCCTGTCCCTCTGTCCCCATCCCTGTCCCCACTCACGGGCTTTGCTGAACAGGTTCTTGATGTCGGCCACCGTGGCCTGAGGCTCCACCTGGGGACAGACAGCGAGGGACACTCAGAGTGTGTCCCCCTCCCTGTCCCCTCCCTGTCCCCTCTCTGTCCCCTCTCTGTCCCCTCCCTGTCCCCCTCGCTGTCCCCCTCCCTGTCCCTCCCTGTCCCCTCCTTGTCCCCTCCTTGTCCCCTCCCTGTCCCCTCTCTGTCCCCTCCTTGTCCCCTCCCTGTCCCCCTCCCTGTCCCCTCCCTGTCCCCTCTCTGTCCCCTCCTTGTCCCCTCCCTGTCCCCTCCCTGTCCCCTCCTTGTCCCCTCCCTGTCCCCTCGCTGTCCCCCTCCCTGTCCCCCTCCCTGTCCCCTCCCTGTCCCCTCCTTGTCCCCTCCCTGTCCCCTCCCTGTCCCTCCCTGTCCCCCTCATTGTCCCCTCCCTGTCCCCTCCTTGTCCCCTCCCTGTCCCCTCCTGTCCCCTCCTGTCCCCCTCCCTGTCCCCTCCCTGTCCCCTCCCTGTCCCCTCCCTGTCCCCTTCCCTGTCCCTCCCTGTCCCCTCCCTGTCCCCTCCTTGTCCCCTCCTTGTCCCCTCCCTGTCCCCTCGCTGTCCCCTCGCTGTCCCCTCGCTGTCCCCTCCTTGTCCCCTCCTTGTCCCCTCCCTGTCCCCTCCCTGTCCCCCTCCCTGTCCCCTCCTTGTCCCCTCCCTGTCCCCTCCCTGTCCCCTCCTTGTCCCCTCCTTGTCCCCTCCCTGTCCCCCTCCTTGTCCCCCTCCCTGTCCCCTCCCTGTCCCTCCCTGTCCCCTCCCTGTCCCCCTCCTTGTCCCCTCCTTGTCCCCTCCTTGTCCCCTCCCTGTCCCCTCCCTGTCCCCTCCCTGTCCCCCCTCCCTGACCCCTCCCTGTCCCCCTCCTTGTCCCCTCCCTGTCCCCCCTCCCTGTCCCCCTCCTTGTCCCCTCTCTGTCCCCTCCCTGTCCCCTCGCTGCCCCCTCGCTGTCCCCTCCCTGTCCCCCTCCTTGCCCCCTCCCTGTCCCCCTCCCTGTCCCCTCCCTGTCCCCCTCCTTGCCCCCTCCCTGTCCCCTCCCTGTCCCCTCCCCTGTCCCCTCCCTATCCCCTCCCTGTCCCTCCCTGTCCCCTCCCTATCCCCTCCTTGTCCCCTCCCTGTCCCCCCTCTGTCCCCTCCCTGTCCCCTCGCTGTCCCCTCGCTGTCCCCCTCCTTGTCCCCTCCTTGTCCCCTCCCTGTCCCCTCCCTGTCCCCTCATTGTCCCCTCCCTGTCCCTTCCCTGTCCCCCTCCTTGTCCCCTCACTATCCCCTCATTGTCCCCTTCCCTGTCCCCTCGCTGTCCCCTCGCTGTCCCCACCTTGTCCAGGAAGCAGAGCTTGTCCCTGGTGCGCGCATCCAGGATCTCCACCTCGAAGAAGATCACCGCCGATCGCTTGGGCCGCCTGCCCGGGGCCAGCGGCGGCCACAGCGCCAGCGCGGGGGCCCGGCGACACCGCGCCGCCCTCGCGGGGTGGCACTGCCACCACCTCCATGTCACCACCCGCCACCGCCCGAAACCCGATCGGAGCCGCCGGCGACTAAATATAAACCTGCCCCTTCCCCCCCCCTTGGTGGCCCTTTGGTGGCCCTGGAGGTGGCCCCGGGGGTGGCCACGGGAGGGGGGGGGGGGGGGGGGTGGTGGGGACAGCGGCCGGCGGGGACAGAGGGGACAGGACAGGGCAGGACAGGACAGGGCAGGACAGGGCAGGGCAGGACGTGTCACAGGTGAGGCGGGAGGGTCCCCCAGGGTCCTCGCGGGGTGGCACCGGGGTGGGGACAGAGCTGGCACCGGGTGGGGACAGAGCTGGCACCGGGGCCATATGGCCGCTGTCACCCGCGGGTGGCTCCCGGGAGGCGGGGGGACGGGGTGACGTCACGCGGTGACACCGGGACGGGTCTGTCACCCTTGGGACGGGTCTGTCACCCCTGGGACGGGTCTGTCACCCTTGGGACGGGTCTGTCACCCCTCTGACGGGTCTGTCACCCCCTGTGGTGGCGCTGTCACCCCCTGTGACACGCCCGGGGGGGGTGGAGGTGACACCACGGGCTAGCCGGGCCGTGCCCAAGGAGCCACCCCGAGCGTGGCGACAGCGACGGGACAGGCTCGGGGGGGTGACACCAGAGGGAGAACGTGGGACGGGGCCCGCTCAGGGGTGACCCCGACCCCTCCGGGACCTGCGGTCACCGCGGGACCCTCCCGGGACCCCTCCCGGGACCTTCCAGGACCTTCCGGGGGTCCGGGACCCAAGCCACGCCCCCCTCTCGAGACCCCGCCCCATTTAGCGCCCCGCCCCTGTGATAGGCCACGCCCCCAGACCACGCCCCCCGCCGCCCCGGGGCAGTCCCGCTCTGACGCGCATGCGCAGATCGCCACCACCCCCCACCACCCCCAAGCGCATGCGCAAAGCGCGTCCCGGGTGCCCCGGGGCGGAACGCGCGGGTTTCGCGAGGTCGGCGCGGGCGCGCCGTGCGGGGCCGGCGGGCACCGGCTCTCGGGGCCGCTCCGGTGGCGGTGGCGGCCCCGGTGCGCAGGCCGCGCGGCGGCCTCACCTCGTAGTGCTTCATGGCCGCTGCGCTCCGCCGCTCCCGCCGCCCCCGCCGCCCCCACGTGACCCGCCCCTCTCGCCTGCGGGGGCGGGGCCTGGTGCGCGGCCAATCGGCGCCGCGCTCGTGGCTCGGCGCGGCCAATCAGAACCCCGCGGTCACGCCCTCGCGCTCGCGCCTTCCCGCCGCGCTGGTTGCCGGGGCAACGCGAACGCCCGAGGGGGGCCTCCGCCAATGGGAGGGCGGGGGCGGGGCGTGGAGTGATGGTCAGCACAGCCAATGAGCTGGCGGCAGGGGCGGGCAGTGGGCGGGGGCGTGGCGCCCTGGGCGGGTCCAAAGGGGCCGGGGGGGTCTTTGGGGGCTGAAGGGTCTCGGGGGGCTGGGGGAGTCCATGGGGGGGGGGGGAGCCGGGGGGAATGGAGGGGTCACGGGGGGCTGGGAGGGGTCACAGGGACCTGGGGGGGTCTGAGGGGTCAGGGGGTGTTACAGGGTCACAGAGGGGCGGGGGGCTTGGGGGGGCCTGGGTGTCCATGGAGGGCTGGGGGGGTCACACGGAGGATGAGGGGGGTCACAGGGGGCACGGGGGGCTGGGGGTGATGGGGGGCTGGGGTGGTCATGGCAGCCTGCAGGGTCCTGGGGGGGGGGGGGTGGTCACAGGGAACTGGGGCTCCTGGGGGAGGGGACATGGTGGGGACATGCTTGGGACACAGCGGGGGGGGCACCTCCGGGCCCAGGGAGATGTGGCAGGGCCTTGGGGACACTTGGGGACATTTGGGCACAGTGACACGTGGGGGCCCTGGGGACTCCTGGCCGTGGGGATAATGGCGTGGAGGGGCCTGTCCCTCCCTGTGTCCCGTGTCCCCTGGGCCAGCTGTCCCCAGGTCCCCGTGTCCCCCCTGTGTCCCCCAGGCTCCCCAGGTGCTGTCACCCTGCTGGGTGTCACTCGAACCGGGGACATTGCGGGGGGCGGGCAGAGGCTCCAGGCAGTGACAGCCTGCAGTGACAGGGACAGCCCCCGGAGGAGACAGGGACAGCCCCCGGCGGTGACAGGGACAGCCCCCGGCGGTGACAGGGACAGCCCCCGGAGGAGACAGGGACAGCCCCCGGAGGTGACAGGGACAGCCCCCGGCAAGCCTCGGGCCCCTCCTCCCGCCGCTCCCATCCCCGTTCCCGATCCCGTTTCCCTCCCGGATCCTTCTCCCGGTCCCTCCGCGGCTCCGTCCCCGATCGCTCTCCCGGTTCCTCCGCCGATCTGTCCCCGTTCTATCCCCGATCTATCCCCGTTCTATCCCCGTTCTATCCCGGTTCTATCCCCGTTCTATCCCCGTTCTATCCCCGTTCTATCCCCGTTCTATCCCCGATCTATCCCCGATCTATCCCCGATCCATCCCCGTTCTATCCCCGATCTATCCCCGATCTATCCCCGATCTATCCCCGTTCTATCCCCGATCTATCCCCGTTCTATCCCCGTTCTATCCCCGTTCTATCCCCGTTCTATCCCCGTTCTATCCCCGATCCATCCCGATCTATCCCCGATCCATCCCCGATCCATCCCCGATCTATCCCCGATCCATCCCCGATCCATCCCCGATCTATCCCCGATCTATCCCCGATCTATCCCCGTTCTATCCCCGATCTATCCCCGATCCATCCCCGATCCATCCCCGATCTATCCCCCGATCTATCCCCGATCTATCCCCGATCTATCCCCGTTCTATCCCCGATCTATCCCCGTTCTATCCCCGTTCTATCCCCGTTCTGTCCCCGATCTATCCCCGATCTATCCCCGATCTATCCCCGTTCTATCCCCGTTCTATCCCCGATCTGTCCCCGTTCTATCCCCGCGCCCCCTCCGGCCCTTTCCCCATCCCATCCTTGTCCCCCCCGCTCCTTCCCGGTCCCTCCGCTGCTTCAACGCCTTTCCCCACCCGTCCCTCGGTCCCTGCCCCGGTCAATCCCCGGTTCCTCCACGGCGCCTCCCCGTCCTATCCTCGGTCCCTTCCCGGTTCCATCCCCGGTCCATCCCCGTTCTATCCCCCGCTCTCTCCCCGCTCCCTCCCCGCTCCCCTCCCCGCTCCATCCCCGGTCCCTCCACGGTCCAGCCCCCCTCCATCCCTACTCCAGCCGCGGTCCAGTCCCGGTCCAGCCCCCGTCCCTCTCGGTTCCATCCCCACTCCATCCCCGTTTCTATCCCCGCTCCCTGCTGGCTCTATCCCCGTTCTATCCCCGGTCCATCCCCGGTTCCTCCCCTTTTCCTCCCCCTTCTATCCCCGGTCCCTCCCCACTCCATCCCCACTCCAGCCCCGGTCCAGCCCCGGTCCAGCCCCGGTCCAGCCCTCGTCCCTTTCGGTTCCATCCCCGCTCCATCCCCGGTCCAGCCCCGATCCCTCCCCACTCCATCCCCGCTCCATCCCCGTTCTATCCCCGCTCCCTGCTGGCTCTATCCCCGCTCCATCCCCGGTCCCTCCACGGTCCAGCCCCCCTCCATCCCCTGTCCATCCCCAGTTCCTCCCCGGTTCCTCCCCGTTCTAACCCCACTCCAGCCCCCGGTCCAGCCCCGGTCCCTCTTCGGTTCTATCCCGCTCCATCCTCGCTCCCTCCCCGTTCTAACCCCACTCTTTTCCCCGCTACCCTCGCCGCTCCCTCGGCGCTCCCTCCCCGGTCCATCCCCGTTCTAACCCCACTCTTTCCCCGCTCCATTCCCGATCCCTCCCCGCTCTATCCCCGTTCTATCCTCGGTCCCTCCCAGTTCCCTTCCCGGTCCCAGCCCCGCTCCATCCCCGTTCTATCCCCGCTCCATCCCCCTTCTATCCCCATTCTATCCCAGTTCTATTCCCGCTCCATCCTGGCTCCCTCGCCACTCCAGCCCCGGTCCCTACCCCGGTCAATCCCCGTTCTATCCCCGCTCCCTGCTGGCTCCCTCCCCGGTCCAGCCCCGCTCCATCCCCACTCCAGCCGCGGTCCCTGCCCCAGTCCCCTCCCCGGTCCCTCCCCGTTCTATCCCCGGTCCCTCCTCGGTCCAGCCCCCGCTCCATTCCCGGTCCTTCCCGGTTCTATCCCCGGTCCTCCTCCCGCTCCCTCCCCGTTCTATCGCCGCTCCCTCCCCGGTCTATCCCCGCTCCATCCCCACTCCATCCCCGGTCCATCCCCGTTCTATCCCCACTCTCTCCCCCGCTCCCTCCCCGCTCCATCCCCACTCCAGCCCAACTCCATCCCCCGTCCCTCCCCGATCCCTCCCCGCTCCATCCCGGCTCCATCCCCAGTCCCTCCCCAGTCCCTCCCCACTCCATCCTCGGTCCCTCCCCGCTCCATCCCGGCTCCATCCCCGGTCCCCTCCCCGGTCCTCCCCGTCCCCCCCCCGCCCCTCCCGCCTCCCTCCCCGTGCCCGTCCCGCGGAGCCTCGCCGTGCCCGGTGCCAGAGCAGTCGGCGCGGCCATGGGGAAGGATTATTACCGCACGCTGGGGCTGTCCCGGGGGGCTTCCCCCGCCGACATCCGCCGCGCCTACCGGCGGCAGGCGCTGCGCTGCCACCCCGACAAGGACCGCTCCCCGGGAGCCGAGCAGCGCTTCAAGGAGGTGGCCGAGGCCTACGACGTGCTCAGCGACCCCAAAAAACGGGAGATCTTCGACAAGTACGGGGAGGAGGGTGAGCGGCGGCACCGGGATCCCGGGGGGACAGAGCGGGGGACAGGCGGGGACACAGAGGGCGGGGGGACTGGGGGTCGCACGTGGAGGAGGGCAGGGGGAAGGTGGGGTGGGGTAAAGGGGGTCTGGGGGGCGCGTCAGGGTGGGGGTCTGGCAGGGAGATTGGGGATAAAGGGGTGGGGGGGTCTTGGGGGACACGGGTGGCGACACCTGACAGGGGCAGGTGACAGGGACAGGTGACAGGGGCAGGTGACAGGGGCCGGGGATGGGGACACGGGGCCAGGATCGGGGGTTGGGGGGGTGCGGCCGGGAGGGTGGGGACAGCTGTGACACACAGACGGGATGGGGACAAGGTAGGTGACCCGTGGAGCCGCGGCTGGCGGTGACCGGCGCCAGTCCGGGAGCCCGGGGGTGAAGCGGGGTGGGGAAGCCGGGAGGGCGCCGGGGTGTGCCGGGGGTGGGTGGGGGGGACGGCCCGCCGGAGCCGGCTGGGCCTGTTGGGGCCCGTCCGGAGCCGTCAGCGGCGTCGGCGCCACGGGCAGAACCGGTTCCCCGCGCCCTGCCCTGCCCCACGCCCTGCCCGCGGCTCCGCCCGAGCCCTGCGGCGGCCGCGGGGGGGGCTGATGGGCTCCTTCCCCCCCCTTCCCCTCCCTCAACCCCCCCAACACACCAGGGCTGAAAGGGGGAGCCCCGACCCCCGGCCCGGGGGGCTCCAACGGCCCCACCTTCACCTACACCTTCCGCGGCGACCCGCACGCCATGTTCGCCGAGTTCTTCGACGGCCGCAACCCCTTCGACACCTTCTTCGTGCAGCGCAACGGCGGCGACGACGAGGACGGTGAGGAGGCCTTCAGCACCTTCCACGTCGGCGGCTTCGGCAGCGTCAGCTTCCCGCGGGGCCGGGGGCCCGAGGGCCGCAAGCAGGACCCGCCGGTGCTGTACGACCTGCGCGTGTCGCTGGAGGAGATCTACAGCGGCTGCACCAAGAAGATGAAGATCTCGCACAAGCGCCTGGGGCCCGACGGGAAGACGGTGAGGAAGGAGGACAAGATCCTGACCATCGAGGTGAAGCGCGGCTGGAAGGAGGGGCACCAAGATCACCTTCCCCAAGGAGGGCGACCAGACGCCCAACAACATCCCGGCCGACGTGGTCTTCGTGCTGAAGGACAAGCCGCACGAGGTGTTCCGCCGCGACGGCTCCGACATCGTCTACCCGGCCAGGATCAGCCTGCGCGAGGTGCGGGGGGCGCGGGGCGGCCACGGCCTTGGGGGGACATCCTTGGAGGGGACATGAGGGGTGGATGGCAAGTGGGGACATTGTGGGGGTGGGTGGCGGTGGGGACATTGGGGCTGTGGTGGCCTTGGAGGGACATCACGGGTGGGTGGGTGGTGGTGGGGACACTGAGGGTGGGGTGGTCTTGATGGGGACATCAGAGTGGGTGGGTGGCGGTGGGGACATCAGGTGGGGACATTGGATAGGGACGTTGAGCTGGGTTGGTCTTGGAGGGGACATTGGGGATGGGTGGCAGTGGGGACATTGGGGGGGTGGTCTTGATGGGGACACCAGGGGTGGGTGGTGGCAGTGGGGATGTCAGGTGGGGATGTTGGATGGGGACATAAAGCTGGTTGGTCTTGGAGGGGACATTGGGAATGGGTGGCAGTGGGGACATTGGGGGTGGGGTGGTCTCATCACCCCATCAAGGAGACATCAGGTGGGGATGTTGGATGGGGACATCGGGGCGGTGGGGACACTGAGGGTGGGGTGGTCTTGGTGGGGACATCAGGGTGGGTGGGTGGCGGTGGGGACACTGAGGGTGGGGTGGTCTTGAGGGGATGTTGGGTGAGGACATTGGATGGGGACATTGAGCTGGGTTGGTCTTGGAGGGGACATTGGAATAGGTGGCAATGGGGACACTGAGGGTGGGGTGGTCTCGAGGGGATGTTGGGTGGGGGATCGTTGAGCTGGGTTGGTCTTGGTTGGGCTGCCATGGCCTTGGAGGGGACACTGGGGACAGGTGGCAGTAGGGACATTGTGGGTGGCTTGGTCTTGATGGGGGCACCAGGGGTAGTGGGGAAACTGAGGGTGGGGTGGTCTTGAGGGGATGTTGGGTGGGGACATTGAGCTGGGTTGGTCTTGGTGGGGACATTGGGGGTGGGTTGGGTGGTGGTGGGGACATTGGGGTGGCTTGGTCTTGATGGGGACACCAGGGGTGGGTGGGGTGGCGGTGGGGATGTCAGGTGGGGGACATTGGATGGGGACGTTGAGCTGAGTTGGTCTTGATGGGGACACCAGGGATGGGTAGCAGTGGGGACATTGGGGGTGGGATGGTCTCATCACCCCATCATGGAGACATCAGGTGGGAACATTGGATGGGGACATTGGGGGGGTGGTCTTGGAGGGGACATTGGGATGGGTAGCAGTGGGGACATTGAGGGTGGCTTGGTCTTGATGGGGACACCAGGGGTGTGGGTGTGGCGGTGGGGATGTCAGGTGGGGACATTGGACGGGGACATTGAGCTGGGTTGATCTTGGTGAGGACACTGCGGATGGGTGGCAGTGGGGACATTGGGGGTGGGGTGGTCTTGGTGGAGACATCGGGGTGGTGGGCAGTGGTGGGGACACTGAGGGTGGGGTGGTCTCAAGGGGATGTTGGGTGGGGATGTTGAGCTGGGCTGGTTCTTGGAGGGGACATTGGGGGTGGGGTGGTCTCATCACCCCATCAAGGAGACATCAGGTGGGGACGTTGGATGGGGGACATCAGGTGGCGGTGGGGACACTGAGGGTGGGGTGGTCTTGGTGGGGACATTGGGGATGGGGTGGCAATGGGGACATTGTGGGGGTGGTCTTGGTGGGGACATTGGGGCTGCGGTGGCCCTGGAGAGGGACATCATGGGTGGGTGCGTGGGTGGGTGGTGGTGGGGACACTGAGGGTGGGTTGGTCTTGATGGGGACATCAGAGTGGGTGGGTGGCGGTGGGGACATCAGGTGGGGACATTGGATGGGGACATTGAGCTGGGTTGGTCTTGGAGGGGACACTGGGGATGGGTGGCAGTGGGGACAATTGGGGGTGGGGTGGTCTCATCACCCCATCAAGGAGACATCAGGTGGGGGATGTTGGATGGGGACATCGGGGCAGTGGGTGGCGGTGGGGACACTGAGGGTGGGGTGGTCTCGAGGGGATGTTGGGTGGGGACGTTGAGCTGGGTTGGTCTTGATGGGGACATTGGGGGTGGGTGGGTGTCAGTGGGGACATCAGGGATGGGTAGCAGTGGGGACATTGGGGGTGGGGTGGTCTTGAGGAGGTGTCGGGTGGGGACATTGGATGGGGACATTGGGCTGAGTTGGTCTTGGAGGGGACATCAGAGGTGGGGTGATCTTGGTGGGGACATTGGGGGGTGGTCTTCATGGGGACACCAGGGGTGGGTGGTGGCGGTGGGGGATGTCAGGTGGGGACATTGGATGGGGACATTGGATGGGGACATTGAGCTGAGCATTGGGTTGGTCTTGGTGGGAACATGGGGGTGGGTGGGTGGCAGTGGGGACATTGGGGGTGGGGTGGTCGTGAAGGGACATTGGGTGGGGACATTGAGCTGGTTGATCTTGGTGGGGACATTGGGGATGGGTGGCAGTGGGGATCAGGGTTGGGTTGGTGGGGTTGGGGACAGCAGGGTTGGGTTGTGGCAGTGGGAACGTTGTGGGGGTTGGGGGTGTTGGAGGCAGGTGGGGGTGGCAGGTGGGGGTGGCAGGTGGGGGACACTGGGGGGGGGTTGGTTTTGGTGGCAGTGGGGACATCAGGCCTGGGCTGGTCTGGGAGGGGACACTGGGGCTGGACAGCTGTCCCTGGTGGGGGAGGGGACATCAGGGCCATTGGTCTGGCTGGGGACACCAGGTGGGGACATCAGAGGGTGGGTCAGTCTGGGTGGTGGGGGGACACGGGGGTGGTCAGAGGGATCACTCTGGGGTCACTCTGGGGTCATTCGGGGGGTGGCAGGACACTGTAGGTGGTTGAGAGGTCACTCATGGGGTCACCCAGGGGGTCACTCAGGGGGTCACTCTGGGGTCATTCTGGGTGGTGGGGCCATGCTGGGGTGTCCCCTCAGCACAGCGGTGACGTGTCCCCCCGTGTCCCTCTGTGTCCCCAATTGTCCCCTGTGCCCCCTGTGCTCCCTGTGCCTCCCAGTGTCCCCCATGTCCCTGTGTCCCCAATGCCCCCTCATGTCCCCACTGTCCCCAATATCCCCCAGTGTCCCCAGTGTCCCCTGTGTCCCCAATGCCCCCTCAATGTCCCCGCTGTCCCAGTGCCCCCAGTGTGCATCATAGCCTCAATGTCCCCAATGTCCCCCCATGCCCCCCAGTGTCCCCACTGTCCCCTCAATGTCCCCAATGTCCCCAAGTCCCCTCAATGCCCCCTCAATGTCCCCAGTGTCCCCATGTCCCCTCAATGCCCCCTCAATGTCCCCACTGTCCCCAATGTCCCCATGTCCCCTCAATGTCCCCACTGTGGCGGTGTCCCCGCTGTCCCCACTGTCCCCCAATGTCCCCAATGCCCTCAGTGTCCCTAATGTCCCCAATGCCCCCAATGTCCCCAGTGCCACCCCTGTCCCCATGCCCACAGTGCCACCCCAGCCCGGTGTCCCCAGCCTCGTCCCTCAGTGCCACCCCCCTGACCCACTGTCCCCCCCAGTGCCACCCCCATTCCCACGTGCCTAGTGCCACCTCCCTGTCCCCGTCCTGTCACCCCATGGGGCTCTCAGTGTCCCCATGTCCCCGTATCCCCATATCCCCCTGTCCCCTGTCCCATGTCCCCAGTGTCCCCAATGCCCCCAGTGTCCCCAATGCCTCTCAGTGTCCCCACAGTGTCCCCTGACTGTCCCCAATGTCCCCAGTGTCCCCAATGCCCTCAATGTCTCCAATGCCCCCCAGTGTCCCTAGTGTCCCCAGTGTCCCTGCTGTCCCCAATGTCCCCCAATGTCCCCTCAATGTCCCCAATGTCCCCAATGTCCCCTCAATGTCCCAAATGCCCCCACTGTCCCCAACGCCCCCAGTGTCTTCAGTGTCCCCAGCATCCCCTGACTGTCCCCGCTGTCCCCCGCTGTCCTCAATGTCCCCAGTGTCCCCAATGTCCCCAACACCCTCAATGCCCCCAGTGTCCCCAATGTCCCCTCAATATCCCCACTGTCCCTGCTGTCCCCCAGTGTCCCCAATGTCCCCAAAGCCCTCAATGTCCCCAATGCCCCCAGTGTCCCCAGTGTCCCCCAGTGTCCCCAATGTCCCCAATGCCCTCAATGCCCCCAGTGTCCCCAATGTCCCCTCAATGTCCCCACTGTCCCTGCTGTCCCCAGTGTCCCCAATGTCCCCAACACCCTCAATGTCCCCACTGTCCCCAATGGTCCCCAGTGTCCCCTGACTGTCCCCAATGTCCCCAATGTCCCCAATGTCCCCAGTGTCTCCAATGCCCTCCAGTGTCCCCAATGCCCCTCCAGTGTCCCCAGTGTCCCCAGTGTCCCCTGATTTGTCCCCAATGTCCCCAGTGTCCCCCAATGTCCCCAGTGTCCCCAACGCCCTCAATGTCTCCAATGCCCCTTAATGTCCCCAATGCCCCCACTGTCCTGCTGTCTCCAATGTCCCCATCAATGTCCCCAATGTCCCCCATGCCCCCCAGTGTCCCCAATGTCCCCTCAATGTCCCCTCAATGTCCCCTCAATGTCCCCACTGTCCCCACTTTCCCTGCTGTCCCCACTGTCCCCAATGTCCCAATGTCCCCAACGCCCCCCAGCGTCCCAGCGTCCCCTGACCGTCCCCATCCGTCCCCGCAGGCGCTGTGTGGCTGCACGGTGACCGTCCCCACGCTGGACGGCCGCTCGCTGCCCATGGTCTTCCAGGACGTGCTGAAGCCGGGGGTGCGGCGGCGCGTGCCGGGGGAGGGGCTGCCCCTGCCGCGCGCCCCCGAGCAGCGCGGGGACCTGGTCATCGAGTTCGAGGTGAAATTCCCGGACAGGATCCCCCCGGCCGCCCGCGGCCTCCTGGAGCAGATCCTGCCCCAATAGCGGGGTCACCGCGGGGGCACTCCGGGGTCACTCCGGGGTCACTCTGGGGACACCCTCCAGCCACTGTGGGGTCACCGCGGGGTCACTCTGGGGACACCCTCCAGCCACTGTGGGGTCACCGTGGGGGCACTGTGGGGTCACCACGGGGTCACTGTGGGGACACCCTCCAGCCACTGCGGGGTCACTGCAGGGTCACTGTGGGGGCACCGCGGGGTCACTGGGGGGTCACTGTGGGGGCACTCTGGGTCACTCTGGGGACACCCTCCAGCCACTGTGGGGTCACCGCGGGGTCACCACGGGGTCACTGTGGGGCACCGCGGGGGTCACCGCAGGGTCACTCTGGGGTCACTGTGGGGACACCCTCCAGCCACTGCAGGATCACTGCAGGGTCACTCTGGGGACACCGCGGGGGCACTCCAGGGTCACTCTGGGGACACCCTCCAGTCACTGTGGGGTCACCCTGCAAGGTCGCTGTGGGGTCACTGCGGGGTCACTCTGGGGTCACCGTGGGGGCACTCCGGGGTCACTGTGGGGACACCCTCCAGCCACTGCGGGGTCACCGTGGGGTCACCCGTGGGGGCACTGTGGGGGCACTGTGGGGTCACTGCAGGGTCACTGTGGGGTCACTGCAGGGGCA